>JAGFVP010000117.1:18122-87504 GCA_021031095.1 Bathelium albidoporum
ATTTGTGTTTGCTGAACGCAAAAATGTCGTGCAATCATTGCTGCGGAAAGAGGGCTCTGGAACGGTAAAAGTAGAAGGTAGGAATCGGCAGTCAGAGATTAAAACAGAAGATTCGGTGATATTTGTGTTTGCTGAACGCAAAAATGTCGTGCAATCATTGCTGCGGAAAGAGGGCTCTGGAACGGTAAAAGTAGAAGCTAGGAATCGGCAGTCAGAGATTAAAACAGAAGATTCGGTGATATTTGTGTTTGTTAAAGGCCAAAATGTCGTGCAATCATTACTGCGGAAAGAGGGCTCTGGAACGGTAAAAGTAGAAGCTAGGAATCGGCAGTCAGAGATTAAAGCAGGAGGTTCGGTGCGGACTGATTGTGGTGGTCTTGTAAGTCGAAGTACTCCATATGATTGAAGTGGGTGAAAGCATACTCAACGCCTGTTCAGTTCGCTTGATACACGTTTCCGATAATTCCTCCACCCCAGTCAGGATGTGGTCATCGGCATCTTGCTCGTTAGATGCTTTCGTATCGAGCACAAACTCCATCAGGAGGGATGCTCGGGGAGATAACTTGGTGGGGCACAGACACAAATGATTTGAGAAAAAACTTGATTCTGACCGCTTTCTAGGGATACATTGCATGAACTAGCAAAGCTATTGAACGGTAGGAAGTAGTGACCAGTACCCGAGGTCGACAAGAAAGACACCAAAGGTGTATAAGTCTCTGTGGTCAATGAAGGGATGTTGGGAGCTCCGGCAAAAACGAGCCGAAAAAGTTGTGGCAGTGCAGCAGCAGCGTCATCAGAGCGGTATCAGCAGACTGGTCCATTTCATCAAATCAGCATGAGCTTAATATTTGGAGCTTGGTTTGGGAATAGTGAGACAAAAACAGCATTGAAACTTTAATGTTGATGGATCGTTATTAATACTACGGCAACCAAGGCAAGCTTAAGACACAGTACCTGCGTAGGCGGATTTAGGTCTATTGGATAGGTTGCAGGGACGACTTGCTCAGTTCGCTGCCACAAAAAGCATCCAGAGCCCGCTGCTTGCGATCGTGAAAACGAGGCAATGAAGGCAGACAGGGCGATGCTATCTTTGCCATACAGGACATCTCAGAGCTGTACGGAGCGCTGGAAACTGCCATTTGCGTCATTCTGCGTTAGCCTCCTGGTTAAGACTGCCTGAAGGCTTGTGGTCAGCCTTTGTCCTGAACGACTACATCTACTCCTTCTTTTCTCCCCTTTCCAATCTTCCTTGCTTATGTATGGCTATTTTGAGAGTTGAGTTGAAATCATGTGTGCGTATCAGGAGGGTTAATTTTGGGTGCGTAAACGAAGGCCATTAGTTATTGACGGACCAATCGATTGCGCAGCACAACTGCGGCTTTGGACGAGGAGAAATTTCGTTCTTATGGAAGGTACAGAACCTTGAGAGCAAGACTACCGCAAATGAACCAAGAAAGAGATGAACGCCATCGATTTTAATTGGAATTAGACTTAAGACATCTTGGTTGGAAGAATGGCACTGGCATCACCTATAGCTGGAAGAAAAAAAATTTCAACTTACCGGTGGCTACACATGCCCGCTGCCAAAATCTTTGAGCACCTTTACTTTATATCTGTGCGGCTCGATGAAAAGACCGATAAACAGCTCCTGTTCGATGAATGATGTCGCGACCTTTAGGCGCTCCACGCCCATGGCTATTGCCGGGAATGCCTTGCGTAGGTAGCCCTAAGTTGCCGTGCAGCGGCGCAGCAAACGCAATGTGCTCGACACCATCCGACTTTCGAAAGTCTGGGGAAGCCTTTCACATACTCCGTACAATTGTTTGTAAGAGATGCGTAGCATTTGTTCTATATGTGGCATGAAGTTCTTTATAAGCCATTGGTCTGTGAGCGGACTAGCAGCAAGTCGGGAACAGGTCGGGCGACAGCTTGTGTAGCACTGAGTGGGAAGCCAAGGTAGGTCCAGGAGCAGGTCTGCCAACTGGTCTAATGGCGGGGCGCCTAGCAGTAGGTCTACCTAGGCACCTAGGAGGTAGCTTACTCGCTATCTTTCCTTGCAAGACGCTGAAGAACTTGACCCAGAACGTCACCAGACGTCGGAAGTAGTGAATACGTTTCTTGG
The DNA here is from genome assembly GCA_021031095.1 of Bathelium albidoporum. Lineage (NCBI taxonomy): Eukaryota > Fungi > Ascomycota > Dothideomycetes > Trypetheliales > Trypetheliaceae > Bathelium > Bathelium albidoporum. Next base: position 20,245 of record JAGFVP010000117.1, read on the forward strand.
CTCCGAGGCCGGCGAATGGCATTCGTATTTCTCTCAAGACCTCATAGTAATAATATCTCTCGTCAACTGCTGCGGGGAGCAATAAGCACCTTAAAGAGCGCGATCGTGGCGAGTCCGATCCACTGAAGTGATCCTTCCGACTTTCCACCCGAAGCTCTGCAATTGTTCAGTGGCCCAAGGATGTGCTGTTCTGCTATGGACCAGTCGCCAGTTCGAAAGATTGCTTTTGCTCTCGAGAGATAGAAGGCTGCGGAAGAGGCCCCTCAAGCCCAGAGGTTGGATGCTTACAAGAACTCGAGCTACGGATTACAGCACATGCTGCACGACCTGGTGCTTGCACAGCAGCGTCACTTCGCTTCAATCCTAGCGCAATCCAGAATCTGATTTACAACCGTACCGATGGTAGCACAGCTCAAAGTGTTCCTGTATGTGGAAGTTACAAGACAGTTGACAGTCAACTACGCTTTAAATGTGCGCAACAGGACGGCTTTGTGGTGGTGGAAAGACCAAGCTGTCGCTCGCGAGAACGCAGCGCAAAGGGACAGCAGATGCAGCCAGTACCGGAAACTTTTTGGGAAATACGGAATAGAAGAGAGACTCTTCGATCCGGAGAACCTACAAACTTCGACATCAAGCCTTCGTTCCATCATGCTCTCCATGAGCAGAAGGATCTTCGATCGCAACCGTCGTGACTTTGTGGCGCATCAGATGCAAAGAGCAAAGCGACTTTCGGTCTCCCATTTCTAATAACAAAGGGAATATAAACATAGACAATAGGCGCGATGGACTACTCTCGGCGGACATCGGCCTTTCTATGTTGTACGCGAATCAGTTTGCCCCCACTGTCAAGGAGGAAGAAGGCTTGTGTCGGTGGACACAGATTGCTCTTTCACTACAGAGGTCCATTCCAAAAGTTTTGTCATGCACGAAGACTTGGCGGGTGACACAGTTCAACCTAATATTTGTTAGAATTTTCGAGGTTATAACTGTGTTTTTACCCTGGGGTGCAGAGAATGGACCAATTGTCAACTAATAAATTAGTGGGGATATTCTGCTGGGGCGCTCCGAATCAACACGCCAACCTTTAGCGCAGGACAAAACTTTTGAAATGGACCACTGTACACTGAGACAATTGAGGTCTTTCATATCAATCTTTGGCAAATATGACGATGTAGTTGAGGCAGCTTTGTTAGATCAATGGCTAATCGCATCGAGGGTGCTAAGAGTCAAAGAAGAATAACGTGATGGCCAATGTACACATAAATGAATTATTCATTGTGTCTCAGAAGCTATGCTCCCTACTTGGAACGAGGCAAAGTCATGTGGAAGGTTTTACTTCCTCAGCAGGGTACGTAATACTGTATCATTGATAGTAAATGAGGCAGGATCCAGTAATAGTCAATTTGGATAGATGGAAAGCTTAGCCATAGACTACTGAGTATAACCGGCATCACGAAGAGCTGTGAACCGCTGTTTACATGCAGCTCGAGTCTCATAAAATCTTATTTCAATCTACCTAGGTAGTTTGATGTTATTTCTCCAATTTGAGTCTCCAAAGTTAGAGAATCAAGGAAGCTAATTGCTTTCACTTGTTCTAAGATAAATGTAGTCTACATAGAATTCTTATCAATAAATCTAATGTTCAATAGCTAACTGGACCGCGTTAAGAAAGCGACTGCAAAGGGCCATTAACAACGCAATCTGTTATAAACAAATATATCACTCAACACAACCCTGAACTTTTCATCCTGCTCTTTCCATCTCCCAGCGACGTAGCGTGGACCTTCTCTATATGTTAGAAGGCGCAGTTCAATCCCGGTTCTTGGGAACTTCCGCTCCACCCTACATATGCCGTGCGAAGGTCTACAACTCACAATTACTACTCTGAACAGGTAATCGTCCCTTCTCAACCCATTCCGTCATAAGAAAGTACTCGCTTCGTTCCTAACTTGCGAATCTGCGTGTAGAATGGAATGAACTCTTTTCTGCTCAACCGCGCCATCGGTTCAGTCTCACCGCAAAGTCTTCAACGCGCCCAGACCACCCAGCTCCTACACAGCCTGCAAGCAGCACCCGAAGTAACATTCGGTGCAGAGCCACAGTCCGAAGATGTGTCGTCTAGTACTCACAGTGGCACAACTCAAAAATCGTCCAATGTCGCTCACAAAGCCGGTGTGAATACCATCGCACTCGATAGATTTGAAGGACGATGGTCCACAACCTCCACCTCCGCTCTTGGACTTTGCGCATTCTTATGCTTTTTAGGCTCATTTCCGGTGGTGCGGACTCCTCCCTTTCCATCTTTGACTTGGACTCTGAGGCTTCATCCCACACGATCCAGCCGATGACCCACCTTCGACGCGTTGATCCTACGACTACATTCGGCTTCACTCAGCTTTCCTATTATCCCTTTGACTCTCTTGCATTCCTCAGCACTTCTTACTCGCACCATCTCCGCCTCCACTCTTCCCTGGACCTTTACCCAAGCTTTTCGACGTCTCTTGACAGTATACCATATTCGCACAATGTTAGCATTATTGCGTCTCATTTGCTTGTCGCGGTAGGCACGCAGCATCCCGCTGTGCGACTTGTGGATCTACGCTCAGGCGCCGCAAGTCATAGTCTTTCGGGCCATACAGGCGCTGTCTTGAGTGTGGCATGGTGTCCAAATAGCAACTTCGGCGGCAAGGTTGGGGCAGGAGCCGGAGAATGGGTGCTAGCAAGTGGCAGTGCGGACGGCACAGTGAGATTCTGGGACGTGCGGCGCTCATCTGCCGCACTTGGACTGCTGGATATGGATGATAGCATGGGGGTAGCTTTTTCGGCAGGAACTGGACCTAGTGCTTCAGGAGCTCATGCCGCAAAGGGCTACAGGCGCAACCCAGACGCAAAAGCACACGTCGGTGCAGTGAATAGTCTGCTATGGACTGCTGATGGGCAATACCTCATCAGTGCCGGGCATGATGAACGCGTTCGCGTCTGGGACACTAGCTCAGGTGCTAATACGCTGATTAATTTTGGTCCAACCGTGCGAAACCGCGGCATTGCCACCGTCACGCCAGTACTCAGTCCCAAGGGTTGGATAGGCAACGGCAAAGATTTGCTCTTTTGGCCGAACGAGCGAGAGATCTTAGGATTTGAGTGGAAAGAAGGGCGATTAGTAAAGAGATTGAAGGTGCCGAAGGAATTGGACCATGAGCCCCGAAACCCTCATGCAGTGCCAAAGGGTAGAAATGTGAAAGATCGCATCATGGGTTTGGCTTGGAGAGCATACGATGCAGAGATGGTATCTGCGCATGCGGACGGGCGGATCAGGATGTGGAGACCGAGGGTGAAGGAAATAGAAGATGAGGAAGATAGTCATGATGAAACGAAAGAGGACGAGGAGGACGAAGACAGAAAAAGGAAGAGAGAAGAGCTGGACGAACTTTACGAAAGTATCACAAAAAGATCATTCATTCAGCCTTGAAAGCATGCGCGAAATATCGGACCACCCTTAGGATACGCAGGGCCTCAGGGATCATTACATCGATATCAGACGAGAGTACAGTTTCCAGCGATGTCAGCCCTCCGAGCGTTCGGCCTTTGAAGTGGACTTATCTCTGGATCAATACGTTGGCAAAGAATTTTTTCGGCCATGTCCGAGACATCAAGGATAATTGGATTCATGGAGATATTTTGACAGCGAATGTGCAAAGATGTTAGATGCCCAATAAATCCGACGATCGATGAACACGCAAGTCTCGAGTTTTGCAAAAGTTCGCGCGTCCGTTCTGCGTCTGCTCATACCAAAGTTTGGATCAGGTCGACAGATTTGAGGTGGAAATAATAAGTAATTCACATTTTATATTACCTGATCAAGCTCTTAGTGCAGGTGCCGGAATCGACAGCAAAACTATAGGCTCCGGTGCCGAAGTTGGTTGATCACGGAGGTTCCCATAGAAGAATATATGATAGACTGCTTGGCTCTATTGCCGCTTTATCAATCGGGCGAGCTCCTCAACCAGTTGTTGTACACATCCAATATCGGCTATTCCAGAAAACCGTTTCTATCATTCCATATTTTCTTTACTTGTTAAAGAAGTGCCTCCCGGCACAAGACAAGTCGACATCTGCATGGCACGATCCAGCAGCACGCTTACAAGTTTGGTAAATCCACCCTGGTTGCATCGAAAGCGTGAACCGGCAACCCGCCCGTGTCCTTCTTTTAATTTTCTTTTCTTTTTTTTTTCTTTCTCTAATGGTAGTCCATACTGTGAGACGATTCTCTCGAATCTAAGGACTTAACAAAACTCAAATACCACTCGAAAATTGCTCAAACAGCCCTAGTGCATGTCCTGAAAATCCCTCTGACAAAGCCTTGCAACCGTCGTGGAGCCACTGGAGTGACAATGAGCATTTCGGCCGAAATTGTGATCTGATGCAGAATATCTGCGATCTCTATCTCTTCGTATAAACAGAATCTACAGACTGCAATAAGGAGTAATGTTATCACGTAAGCAGAGAAGTTGCTCAACTTGGCATCCGGTCCGCCAGCTGGTATGCCAATGAGAAGTTTCATGCTCGTTAGTCGCACGTTTCCATTACCTTTTGATGCAAGTACATTCGCACCAATGAGTTCCGGATCACAATTTACTTTGATGTAACAAACTTCATGGCGGACAGATTTGCGGTGCTCGTCAGACCAACTCGATTTATTGACCATGGTTTGCAAGTGGACTTCTTTCTGGCCGAGGACTGCAGCTAGCGAAGGGAGACCAAAACAACGTGGAAGGCTGAAACGCCCCCGTCCCACTGTTTCTATACCGAACTCATATTTACTGTCGTTTGCTTATGAATGAAGACAACCGTTGATGTTCAGGAACAAATGACTCACTTGAAGCCGCAAATTGAAATGTGGGGGCCATTCCGCAGTGTTCCAACGACTGCAATGTGGCTGAGCCTCGGCGTCATGCCACTTGCAAGACAGACTTGAGGTACTGCACGATTCAGCCTTGCAAGAAATAGCATGAGGGACACAAAGAGTGGCAAACATCACAAAGCGAGAGCAGATGCTGAATATAACGCTCAACGCAGTTCAGTGAAATGAGATTCGGACAAATACTATACCTTTCCACTTATTGCCACGTTTGAGGCCATATATTGGAAAATCCGGTCTCATATTGTACGTTAGGTAGGGTGCTCCTTGAGCGATGATCGTCAGCAAACGATTCAAGATCACCACCATGGATGCAGACATCGTATTGCATGGTGTATACGATGCATGGACGAATGTAGTTGAGACTACTCCATCTTGCTGACTTGGCGTTGGGTCGCTTCCATTGCCCTCGTTGTTCGTTCCAATGCATTTCATGCCACACCGGCAGGCATTCGATGAACATGGCGTAGCATCGAACAGCTGGAAACGAGTTGAATAGGCTAGTCCATGTTGAAGCAACGGGGCTCACTGTGGTAGGGTGCGAGTGAGCTTCCGTTTGAGAAGGGTGGACCCGAATGCCGATCCAGGTGGCTTGGGTGGGTGGCACGGGTGGTCAGCTTCAGCTTTCCCCGAGACGCCGTTGCGAACCTCGCAACCTCAGTAGCACCCCCTTAGGCCCGGCGGACCAAATGCTCACCGCAAGGCTTACCACCCTGAGCTCGTTCAGAAACCAGCTTTCATGCAGCGAGGAACGGCGTGGGAGCTTCTAGCTGCAATGTACATAGCCGACGGAGGATCTAACATGGCTCATGGGCGACAAACGTCGCAACTTGCGTACTTAATGAGGTAGGCCCTGGCATCTAGCCTGCATTTCAGTTCGTGATCCTCTCCACGCGCAGCATCACTTTAAGCTGGGCTGTCGCCACAGCTTTGCTTGATTTTAAGATGAATGTCGGATCGGGGCGGAGTTGAGGCATTGGCGCAACTCTTCAGTCTCGGTGCAACCCAAAGATCCTCCGTCTTATATCTCGAGTTCTCTTTAATAGCGTTTCCGGCTTGGACGGCCTCTCGACTTCTGAAAAGTATCACCTCAAGCAAGTTTTCTTCACCCAGGTCACCATGGTCGAGAATGAATCTTTTACATTGGTCGCGAATGCCTCCGGCCAGGGCAAGCTCTTCGATGAATACGAGAACTTAACCTCCGCCAAAATGGCAGACTTGGACATCCAGATTACCTCGTACCTACGCACTCAGAATCCAGAATTGATTGTCACCACTGTCCCTTCTTCCAACATCAGTTTGATCGCCTTCGCCTACGCTGGACATGCCACAGCCGAATTGGACACCAAGACCGAGTCAATTGCACGCTGGCGTGGATTCGTTCCTCCTCCTCCCCGTGGAGGATCGGGTGTTGGGGGCTCTGGTCAACTTGCCGAAGCTATTTTCTTCGCTAAATACCACTACAAATGGAAAAATCAAGACTTCATCCTTTACACAGTAGGCAGTGGATTGAACCAAATCCAGTACATTCTGAAAGAACCGTACCGTGGTGAAACTCAGCTTTCGCATTCTTCCATCACTGATTCTCTGATTCGAGCCATCGGGGCTTGGCAATATGAAGAAGTCAAAGGGATCTGGGTCTATGATGGGTATTGGAGATTAGATCCACAGCTGTATCAACAAGTCAAAGATGCATCATGGGACGACGTCATTCTAGATCCTCATATGAAGAAAGATCTCGCGGAGATCAGCGAAAAATTCTTTGACAGCAAGGATATTTATGATGACCTAGGTGTGCCATGGAAACGAGGACTAATCTTCTACGGTCCAGCTGGGAACGGTAAAACGGTGTCCATCAAAGCTTTGATGCATACAATGTCAGACCACAGTCCCGCGATTCCGACCCTGTACGTGAAGTCGGCTCCACGCACCTTCGATATCCGGTCAATCTTTGTGAAGGCGCGCCAGCTGGCACCATGTATGTTGGTTTTGGAAGATATCGACACGATTGTTACACCAGTCACTCGGAGCTATTTCTTCAACGAAGTTGATGGTCTGGAGAGGAATGACGGCATTCTCATGGTGGCTTCCACCAACCACAGTAAGTTTACACTCACCGTTGGCGTCTACGTCAATTTCTCGTGTTCATCTTTTCACAGTCGACCAACTCGATCCTGGTCTCTCAAAACGCCCCAGCCGCTTTGACAGAAAATATCTCTTTCCCCTACCTTCAAAGTCCGAGCGCATTGAATACTGCGAGTTCTGGCGCCGGAAATTGAAACGCAAATCTTCAATTATCTTCCCTCCCAAGCTATGCCCGGCCATCGCTAGCCTTACGCACGGTTTTAGTATCGCCTATATTCAAGAAGCTTTTGTGGCGTCCCTCCTTGAAATTGCACACAACCATACAGATCATACCTCAAGAAGACCACATGCAGTAGTGAGCGAAAGCGAAGATGATGAAGATGACCTGGACCAGTACGAGCTGTGGCGTGTAATCAAGCGTCAAGTCAAGATTTTGAGGGATGACATGGAAAAGAGCTCTTCACCTGCATCTACGCCGCTGCCATCGCGGAACAAGAAATCGCATTATTCTACTATGCATCCTGAAACACTGAGGGACAGATTTCATCAACAACGATCTCACACCTCCATGTCTTCTCCCCTGCCTACGCCGGCTTTTGCCTCCCCGAACTCAGGAGATCTTGCTGCAGCTGCATGCCTCCCACTAACGAACGATATGGGCGTCAACCGTCAACCGCAGCAGCTTGGGTGGCTGAACCAGCAATCTGTTTCTCCACAAATGCCGCCGCAGTCACAAGAAGAGCAAAGGTATGCAACGCTTGAGACTGATGCCAAAGGTTTGGAGCGGAACGCAGACGCACAACTGGATCCTGCATTGCAAGGACCATACGGACCGGTGCAGAAACGCGCCTTTGTAAATAGCGCAGCCTATGATTGGAGATGGGCCGGGTACTAATTGCTTGTCGATAATCTCTCACATGTAAATACCAGTGAGCAGGCATGGATAGCTTGACGGGAACTGTGTAATGTCATTTCGCTGCATTTTCCATTCTTGGAGCCTACAACGCACCGGGACCATGAGTGAAGAGTTCGTGGAAGCTGCCCAAAATACTTTTTACAATCGAGTCCAACCAGCATTCTAAAATCTCACGATTTTGGAGCCCATTCTAAAACCGCGCTCAAGTCTAAAGCTGCTGTGGCTTGCTTCATTGAGCTGCACTTCGTAGAGCGGATATGATAAGAGCGAATACGATAAGATCTGATGTGGGTTTGTTACGCACTTTTCCTCCTATTTTGGCAAATGCTGTCCCTCAGATCAAAACACCTAATTACTGCTGTACATCTTTGAGCAACCAATGAGTTCCTGGCCGCATGTGGGGTCCGCTCATCAGTGACCGTTTGTGGCAAATGATTTTCGAGCAGGCATCTTTTCGGAGCGGCGAGACAGAACTGCAAGTGCTTCGGTGGTCGGAGCTTGCTATTCACCGCTGCGTGATTTAGTCTTCTGCTAAAAGTCTTCCCAAGGTACTGTTGTCTATGTGGCGACATGACTTGGGATGATCCGCATCTCTGGCTTCTTGAATACTGCATTATTCTGGAATATTTCTCGGATGTCAACCTGGATGGAGCCAGATTGAATATATTGCACATCTCATTGTGCTTACGCTTGTGCCTTCTCATCTGATACATTGTGTAAGAGTCTGCATGTTTGGCAAAGAAATTTTGTATTGGGACAAGATAGCATAAACAATACCGCCGTAGAGTTTGCAGAAATGCGGTCTGAAGTTTTCAATCGAGTTCGGAGGTAATGCAATCTGGAACAATGGGCACAGCGCTTGAAGTTGCGTTGTAATTTGGATCAAGAACAGGAGGACCTAACTGATTTACTGCTATGTCTCCGCTCTCGTTGCTGCGCCAGTCACTTCAAATTCTGACTGACTTGCTTTCTACAAATCATAGTCGACGGCTTTACTTACTGCAGTGCGGCAGCACGGTCGCATAGATAGAAGCGCATTAATTAGTCAAGACGAATGGATAGGACAAAGCTTTCTGTGCGTAAGTACGAGGTACAATGGATGAAAGTAACGAGACAATAGCAAAGCGAAAAGGTTGAAGATGAAAGCGTGCTCTTTGACACAAGGATATGTGAAAAAGAAATCTTAGAATCCGAGCAATGCAGACAAGGTCAATTTTCGAAAGTTCGTATTCTGAGAGTTCGATAGCTATCAGGACAGCTGCTTTACCTCTAGCGTACAGAGCTTTGAACTAAGTAGTTTGGCCGGTGCTGAGAAGGGAAACTATTAGTTTGGATTGAATGCTCGATCGAATTTCATTTTCGATTACCAAACTCGCATAATTGAACTAGATGGTGACACTGAATGTACAGCTACAAGACTAGCGACAGATAGTATGCACAACGAAATGCAATCATTTCATGTACAAATCCCTCCGTTATCACTTATGCCCACCCCACTCTACCCATCCAGCGCGGTATCAACCCACCACTTTCCAGTCTCCCACTCACGCAAAAGCCATGCTCTTCTTAATCTCTGCAATCGCCAATGCTGGATTCAACCCTTTCGGGCACGTCCGCGAGCAGTTTAAGATCGTGTGGCATCGGTACAGACTCATACTATTATTCAGCGCGTCCTTGCGCTGTGCAGTACGCTCATCCCGGCTATCTGCGATCCAACGGTACGACTGAAGGAGCACAGCCGGACCAAGGTATTCCTCCGAATTCCACCAGTAGCTCGGGCACGAAGTGCTGCAGCAGGCGCACAGGATGCACTCATACAGTCCGTCCAGCTTGCGCCGCTCCGCGGGGCTCTGTCGGTTCTCGCGGCCGTCGGGGGCAGGGCTGTCGCGCTGTAGGTAAGGTTTGATAGACTTATACTGTTTGTAGAATTGGGTGAGATCGGGGACGAGGTCTTTGACGACGTAGGTGTGAGGGAGAGGGTAGATTCGGGATTGGTGGCTGCTCTCGGTGGGGATGCGGCCTGAGTTTCAAAGCGGTCAGCGTAAGTAGATGGGGATGCTTGATGCTCGAAAAATTAGAGGCATACAGAGGCAAGCTAGCGTATTGACACCATCAATATTCATTGCGCAACTTCCGCAGATGCCTTCTCTGCAGCTCCGTCGGAAAGTTAATGTGGGATCAATCTCGTTCTTGATCCGGATCAAGGCGTCTAGCATCATCGGCCCTGTCTTATTCAGATCCAATTGATACGTTTGCATGCGTGGCTTCGACGTCGGCTCGTCTGGGTTCCATCGGTAAATGTGGAAAGTCTTCAGCTTGGCCTCCTTCTCATTCACGGGTTCTTTGATCGTGGAGGTTTTTGACTCTGGAACTGTCGGCCGACTGGGCGAGATGGCTTCAGCAGTCTGAGAGATGGGTTCTACAGAAGCCATGGTACGTCTCCATGTTGGTGACACTTTGGACGCTATTGATTATTTAGCAAAGGATCGAAGATCTGACTTTCAATGGCATACCCGTAAGGGGCCGGAAGAGCCGGAAAGGCGTGGTGCGTAGAGCCGTCATGTTAAATTGGGGTGACTGGACTCTAAAATGGTCATTCAAGAAAATCGGAGTGGAGAGTTTAACACAATGTGTATGAAGTGTTTAGAGGCAAAGATGAAGTGTGCATCGAAGATGTGCGGCTCTGGCCTCCCCACTTAGCCGTAATCGAGACCGAGGGATCTTACTAGCCAATCATCAAATGAGTGATGACATTGACGGCCTGGATCGGAAATCCGAATCTCGGCGAATATTCGAAGGCAGCAATAGCATGAGACATCTGTCTTCCAAAGCCTCAAGTTTACTTTCAATGCGAAGATCAGTTTGTCTGCTGTTGGACTGGGATGGAACTTTGACTCGGCAAGACACTACTCAACTAATTGGCCACGTTGGATCCGATCATCAGATCCAAAGACTCAAGGCCGCGAGTTCTGCTACTCAGGCCCAGGAAATACCATTTCGGGACCCATGGAATGGAATAGTTCAAGCGTACTTAGGAGATCTCCACCACCATCAAGAAATCTACACACCGGAATCATCCCACAGACGTACAATCTCAGAAGAGCAAAAGTGGCTCGAGAGTCTATCTCCCGTTGAAAACCGCAGTATTCAGCGGGTGGAAAATTCTGGTATCTTCAAGGGCGTCACTACATCCGAATTGCGTCAAGCCGGTGGCAAGGCTGTTGAAGATGGCTCTTTGCACCTTCGCAATGGCTGGGATAAGCTGCTGGTCGCTGACGCGGAGTATCTGAAGAAACAGATCCAAGAATCTAACACCAAGATTTCAGCGAGTATCATCTCCGTTAGCTGGAGCACGGATTTCATCAAAGGCGCCCTCCACTATGCTTCTCAGCACGCAGACACGTTACCAAATTACTCCGGATGTGACACATGGTTCCTCCAACGTGCAGTGGCGCTACTGAAGGTGCATGCCAATGATATCGATAGCGTTGATCGGGCAGAAGGAAGCACCGGCCTTATGCGAAGCGTTTGGCAACCGAATATCAGAACAAGCAGGGATAAAGTAATTGCCATGAAGGAGCTTTTACTTGAAGATGGTGAGCAATATGCCACTGAGCCGTATACCGTTTACGTGGGAGACTCCATTACGGATCTCGAATGTCTACTTGCTGCGGATGTTGGGGTATGTATCAGAGACGAGCCAATGAGCACTGGGCAAAATAGCCTGGCGGAAACGCTCGCACGTATAAATGTAGGAGCAAGGCATATTTCAGAGTTCATGGGCATCAAGGAGGGAGAGGGAAAGAGAGAAGAGTCTCAGCATCAGATCGTCTTTTGGGCGCATGATCTAGGGGAGGTCGCCGACCTTGTCCAAGATGTACTCAGATAAATCTATGCATGATAAGCACCTGCAGGTACCATTACGGATATGTGTATGCACTATCGGCACGGTGCCTCTCATGGAAGTGGCAGCATGCTTCTCTCACTTCCTCTAGGTAGTTTTCGCGTATTCCTAGAGCAGATTCGCTGGAGATAGAAATCACGGTGTGACCGTGGTTTTGCTTACGTTAGGATCGCTCTGCTTACCTTTTGGATGATCCGATTCGCTGGAACCCCACGTGAGACCCTGTCAGTTAAACGCAAGATCTCGCGAACGATGGTGGGGTACTGATCTCTAATGGCAGGAATTTGAGATAATGCCAATTATAAAAGGAATGTGATGGTGAAGAGTTTTCAGGGTTTCCCCGTATTTGGAGGAGCTACCGTCGGCCAGCAGACCTGGGCACTCTTTTATCGAAACTCCTCTCAAGGCCTTGATGTCAATTGAGTATTTCGCTGCATATCCATAAACTGAAGTATTTTTGATCTGCAAGTCGATTTGCTATGTCGCCGATCGCCCTTTCCAGCGGTGACTACGCCAAAGACGCCACCAATGGCGCCAAGCGACAACGAATCTCAGAAGATCCCGCCGACACCGAATCGCGCTTCCACGCCGCATCTTCGCAACAATCCATCGCCCTCGAAGCTTCCCATGCTGCTCACAACTATCACCCGCTTCCCATCGTCTTCGCCCGTGCGTCTGGCTGCACAGTATGGGATCCCGAGGGTCGTTCCTATCTCGACTTTCTCTCCGCCTATAGCGCCGTCAACCAAGGCCATTGTCACCCGGAACTGGTCAAGGTTCTGACGGAGCAGGCGTCACGTTTGACGCTGAGTAGCCGTGCGTTCTACAATGATGTGTTCCCCCGATTCGCGGAATTCGTGACGTGGTACTTTGGGTTCGAGATGGTGCTGCCGATGAATACAGGTGCGGAAGCGGTGGAGACGGCCATCAAGGTAGCGAGGAAGTGGGGGTACAAACGAAAGGGAATTGCAGAAGGGGAGGCAATGGTTTTTAGTGTGAAGGAGAACTTTCATGGCAGAACGGTAAGGACTGGGGCACGAGGCCAACCACGAGATTCAGGCTGATGGTGGGGCTGCAGTTTGCGGCAATAACGATGTCAACGGATCCTGAGTCAAGGGATAATTACGGACCTTACCTCCCGAACCTAGGCAGTGTATGCCCAGCGACGAAGCAAGTGCTCCATTACGACAGCGTAGACGACGTACGAAAGGCGTTCGAGGCACATGGCTCGAAGACGGCAGCAATCATCGTCGAGCCTATACAAGGTGAAGCAGGCATCGTCGTTCCCAATGACAGCTACCTTCGCGAAGTCAGAGCTCTCTGCGAGCAGCACAACGTACTCTTGATCTGCGATGAGATCCAGACCGGAATCGCTCGGACTGGCAAACTGCTGTGCCATGAGTGGAGTGGCATCAAGCCCGACCTGGTTTGTCTGGGCAAGGCTATTTCCGGTGGCATGTACCCGGTATCGTGTGTTCTGGGTTCTAAAGACATAATGCTCGCCGTTGAGCCCGGTACGCACGGTTCCACATATGGCGGAAACCCTCTTGGCTCGGCGATTGCCATTCGCGCGCTGGAGCTTGTGCAAGAAGAGAATATGGTCGCAAATGCAGAGCGGCTAGGTCAGCTCTTCCGCCAAGGACTGCTCGATCTCAAGAACCCGATGATCAAGCTTGTACGCGGCAAGGGGCTCCTTAATGCTATGGTCATCGACGAATCCCGGACCAATGGCCACAGCGCGTGGGACCTGTGTATGTTGATGAAGGAGAAAGGGTTGTTGGTAGGACGCGCGCTCAAGATTGCTCATGTAAGGGAAAGTTTGACTGATGCTGATGGCGGAGAACAGGCGAAACCAACACATCAGAATATTATTCGATTGGCACCACCGCTAGTGATTACGGAGGCGCAGATTAAGCAGGCCTTGGAGATCATCAAAGAGGCAATGGACGAATTGCCTGCTCTCAAAGGCAAGAAGGAGGAACAAGTCATTCCTCCAGGTGAAAGGGATGTGCAGATTGGAGTAGAGAATTGATAGGTTCGCCTGAGTGTACGCTGAACATCTTGCGTTCTGTAAAGTACATTTCACGAGCCCCAACACGGTTGGTCCGATAGAACGTTGTGACATCCATGCATGATGGCGAGTTGATGTGGTGTTGGTGCATCTGCTTGTGTAACGCATCTGTCAAATTTGATCGCATAGAGATTTGGTACTGCGTGAAGTCCTTCTACACATTGGAGACCCGTGCGTAGAGAAGATCCATTAAAAAAAGTCAATCGACACGATGGACTTCGTGAACATGCGTACGATTCAAGCGATCTGCATAGCAAGTGTTTGTAAATTTCTGACATAAAAGCGCGACGTCGTACATGACGGCAGCCGAGCGACATATGACAACTCAACGGCAGTGCTACCAGTCGAACATCTCAAGTGAGAAGCCGACCGCTTCGTTTGAAACCGCGGTCAAAGCACCTCGCATGGACCGAGAATGGCTTCCAACGAAGGATGTTTCCAAAATGGAACCAGTCCTAATGTCACTTTATGCGAGGCACAAGCTGGATGTGCACTATCTTACCTTAGGTAGGTACATATCGGAAGTCCGGCGTATTCAAGGTAGATACTCCGTACGTACCCTCTAGCCCAGAGAAATCAAGTGGCGAGGATCGGGAAAGAAATATCGGTGAGATTAACGGTAAGGCTTATCATAGTCAATCTTCATTAGGCAAAGATTACGACAAGGCGCATCAAATCACCGTCGACGCAGTCCGTCCTTGCAATGAACTTTCGGTGAAGTCAGAACAAGCGTTGGATCCACTAGCAACCGAGCCGATTCGATGACCTGCTCCATGCAGAACCCCACTTTCCGGCGCATCCTTCCTATCTATACTAAGCAAACGGAACCGTCGTCTTCGACTGTCCGGCGAGGCGGCGGAGCGCTTCAATGCCATGGAGACTAGCCAATCGTGCTTATAACGCGCCGTAATATGGAATGAACAGCAGGTCAAACGCCCACCGTATACGAAGTGTCTCAGCAGGGTGTGGCAAACGCATAGAGACGGTACTGCTCCAAGTTAGCTTCGGGGTGTCCTGTGGGCAGACGCGTAGGTGCAGGTACGTTGCGGGAAAGAGATCCGTGGCGGTTATCCGCCCAGAATCTGCCCAAAGATCCAATCTTCCTCGAGATCAGAGCGAATATGTGGAGACAGCAGCAGTCATGTCCTGTATCCTGCACCTCGTCCCGCAGCACGGTGAGGCCGCGCCGTGGCCAATAAGAGGCGTCTCCGTTAGTGATCAACTTACCGAATACGGGAAAAACGGCAGTCGGAGCGGTTTCGCTCCGGGTTTGCTTGCAGAGTGGATGATGCATGCTATTTTGCCTGCAGCGAACCACGCGGCCTAGTCGATAGAAGAATGTGCTTTCCCGGCATGTGTTTCAAGATGTTTTCCTCTTCGCTCGCCTCACTTCACCTGGTGCTTCCTGTCCTTGCCACCGGAGATTTGCGCAGATTGAAATGTCTACGCCGGGCGAGGAGAAAGAATGGCAAGCTAACGACCAGATAGCTGCCGCGAACAGCACCAACCATGTCGAACCCGTTGCGACAGAGCCATTGCAAATAGTGGGAACCGAGAAAGACCCAGAGGCGACGACGCAGGTAGATTTGGGGTCGGGAGACTCAGCCAAACGAGTCCGTGAGAAGACCGTTACCCGCACACCGTCCGCTACAACAGAAGTCAGCGAAGGCGGTTCGGATATTAAAAATGATGGGAAGAGACTGCAGAAAAGAAGCTGGGGAGAGCGACTGAACCCACTCAAGTCCAAACGCAAACCTCCAGTCCCGTCAGAAAGGCAACCGTCTCGAGAATATGGTGCAAATGTCTTCAGCATTATCACATTTCAATGGATTTCTCCCTTGATGAGGGTATGTATTCCTTTGTTTGGATAACAGTACAACACTAACATTGGCATCAGATTGGATACCAGAGACCTCTTGAGCCCAACGACATATGGCTTGTCAATCCGAATCGCAGTGTCGACTTCCTCGCTGCAAAACTCTCTGCTTCCTTTGATAAGCGTGTAAAACGAGGAGATGCAAAACCCTTAATTGGAGCGCTCTACGAGACCTTCAAATTTGATTTCATTCTCGGAGGCGCCTGCCAGCTAACTTCGAGCATCATTCAAGTCATCTCGCCCTTCACTCTCAAATATCTGATTAGCTTTGCTGCAGAAGCATGGAATGCACAATATCATGACCAACCGCAGCCATCACTCGGCCGAGGTCTCGGGCTGGTGTTTGCAATATGGATCATGCAAATAATTCAGAGTACCTGCACGAACCAATTTATATATCGAGGCATGTTGAATGGAGGACAAGCACGATCGGTAATGATCGCAATAATATTCGACAAGGCAATGAAACTTTCGGGACGAGCAAAAGCAGGAGGCAAAGGCTTGGACGAACCGCCGAAAGGTATAAAGCCTGGCAGTAAAGACGAGAGAAAGTGGTATAAGAAAATGCTCGGAAAAGATCCCAAGAACAAGAAAGGTCGGCCTGACGTTGCCAAAGGCGTTTCTGGAGACGGTCGAGGATGGGGTAATGGCAGGATAATTAACTTGATGTCTACGGATACGTACCGCATCGATCAGGCTTCTGGCATGTTCCACATGGTTTGGACCTCGCCCGTCGCAATTTTCCTCACCTTAGCTTTGCTCCTGGTCAACCTGACGTATAGCGCACTTTCAGGATTTGGCCTCTTGGTTATTTCGATGCCCATTCTCGGTCGCACGATCCGCAGCTTGTTCAGACGTCGTGCGCGCATCAACAAGGTGACCGATCAGCGCGTCAGCTTAACGCAAGAGATCCTACAGTCCGTACGATTTGTCAAGTATTTCGGTTGGGAAACTAGCTTCTTGAGTCGCATAAAGAAGATCCGAGATCGGGAAATTCGGTCAATCCAGATATTACTTGCTATCAGGAATGGAATCAATGCCATTTCCATGTCTATGCCCATTTTTGCCTCAATGCTATCTTTCATCACCTATTCCCTCTCTCAGCATGCCCTGAATCCTGCACCTATCTTCTCATCGTTGGCGCTTTTCAATTCTCTTCGATTGCCGCTAAACTTGCTTCCGCTCGTAATTGGTCAGGTTACTGATGCTTTGTCATCTATCCAACGGATCCAGGAATTTCTCTTAGCCGAAGAGGCCGAAGATCATGTCGAATGGGATAAGGAGAACAAAAATGCGATTGTCGTGAAGGACGCGGCCTTTACCTGGGAAAGAACCCCGACCCAAGATCCAGACAATATACCTGGTAAAGGACCCAGAGGCAAGAAAGAACTCAAGGCTGCAAAGGAAGCCGAAAAGAAGGCAAGAAGGGAATCGAAGCTTTCCTCGAAGAGAAATAGTGCGGGAACTATCAATGGACATGGTACTGATAGTAGTACGACTCTGAACGAGGGACAGCAAGAGCCATTTTCTATGAAGGACATCAATTTCACTATCGGTCGAAATGAATTGGTAGCTATTATCGGTTCAGTTGGCTCCGGAAAGAGTTCGCTTCTGGCTGCATTAGCTGGCGATATGAGGAAAACCGCCGGTGGTGTGGTTATGGGTGCAAACAGAGCCTTTTGCCCTCAGTATGCTTGGATTCAGAACACAACTGCAAAAGAAAATATTACATTCGGCCAAGAATACAAGCATGACTGGTATGAACAGGTCGTTGAGGCTTGTGCGCTCAAACCAGACTTTGAGATGCTTCCCAACGGGGACTTAACAGAGATTGGTGAGCGCGGAATCACCGTCTCTGGGGGCCAGAAGCAGCGACTTAATATTGCTCGAGCCATCTACTTCAACGCAGACATTGTTCTCTTGGATGATCCACTTTCGGCCGTCGATGCCCACGTTGGCCGGCACATCATGGATCATGCCATTTGTGGACTGCTCAAAGACAAATGCAGAGTCTTGGCCACGCACCAGCTTCACGTCCTGAACCGATGCGACAGGATAATCTGGATGCAAGACGGACACATTGAGACAGTCGACACCTTTGATAATCTCATGATGAACAACGAAGCTTTCCAGAAGCTTATGGCGACCACTGCAGTGGAAGAGGAGCAAAAGGAAGAAGAGGCCATCGATGAAGACGAGGTCGAACAAGAGAAGAAAGATGCAAAGAAAAAGAAAGGCGGGAAAAAGCCTGCTGCTGCCTTGATGCAAGCAGAAGAAAGAGCAGTCAAGAGCGTTGGCTGGGGTGTTTATGCGGCTTATATACGTGCTTCTGGTTCTATGCTCGTCTTCCCACTCGTCTTTGGACTTTTGATTTTATCACAAGGCGCAAATATTAGCACAAGTCTTTGGCTCTCGTATTGGACAAGCAACAAATTTGGCTTTTCCACGGGGACCTATGTAAGTCCGGTTGTACTTTCCTAGATCTAAGTGACTAACAGGTTGGCAGATTGGTGTCTACGCTGGTCTCGGTGCTTCTCAAGCCCTCATCATGTTTCTCTTCTCTGTATCACTCTCCGTTTTTGGAACCCGCGCATCCAAAGTGATGCTCCAACAGGCCATCTATCGCGTGCTACGTGCTCCGATGTCCTTCTTTGATACCACTCCTCTTGGACGCATCACAAATCGCTTCTCTAAGGACATCGACGTCATGGATAACAATCTGACGGACGCCATGCGCATGTATTTTCTTACGATGGCAATGATTGTAAGTGTCTTCGCACTTATCATTGCCTACTTTTACTACTTTGCCATTGCATTGGGCCCGCTTCTTATTTTATTCCTGTTTTCTGCGAGCTACTATCGTGCTAGCGCACGAGAGATGAAGAGGCATGAGGCGGTTCTTCGCTCGCATGTGTTTGCTCGTTTTAGTGAAGCTGTTTTTGGGACTGCAACTGTTCGTGCTTATGGTGTAACGGAGCAATTCTCGCGATTAGTGCGACGAACAGTCGATGAAATGGACGGCGCATATTTCCTTACGTTTGCGAATCAACGTTGGCTTAGCGTCCGCCTGGACGCTATCGGAAATCTTCTGGTCCTCACGGTCGGCATACTGGTCGTGACGTCTCGGTTCTCAATTAACCCTTCCATTGGCGGTCTGGTCCTTTCGTACATCTTGTCCATCGTGCAAATGATCCAGTTTACTGTTAGGCAACTTTCCGAGATGGAAAACAACATGAATTCGACAGAACGGATACACTACTACGGCACTCAGCTTGAGGAAGAGGCACCATTGAAGCTAGCCGACGTCCGGGCGTCCTGGCCCGAAAAAGGAGAAATCGTTTTTGATAATGTTCAGATGCGTTATCGTGCTGGTCTCCCTCTCGTCCTTCAAGGTCTCAATATGCACGTCAAACCAGGCGAGCGCATTGGTATCGTTGGTCGCACCGGCGCAGGCAAATCCAGCATCATGAGCGCACTCTTCCGCCTCGTCGAGCTAAGCGGTGGTCGCGTTACCATCGATGGCGTCGATATCGCGAAGGTCGGTCTACATGATTTGCGTACCCGTCTTGCCATCATTCCGCAAGATCCGACTCTGTTCAAAGGAACAATTAGAAGCAACCTCGACCCATTTAATGAACACATGGACCTCGAGCTGTGGAGCGCTCTGCGACAGGCCGATCTGATTAGCGAGACAGCTGATGTCAACGACCGAGGCACGCACGGGCGCATCCACCTTGACAGCATTGTAGAGGAGGAAGGGCTCAACTTTTCTCTAGGTCAGCGCCAGCTTATGGCGCTCGCACGTGCGCTCGTCCGCGGTTCGCAGATCATTGTGTGTGATGAGGCGACATCGTCGGTCGACATGGAAACGGACCAGAAGATCCAGAATACGATTGTGCAAGGTTTCAAGGGTAAGACATTACTATGTATTGCTCATCGGTTAAAGACGATCATTGGGTATGATCGTATTTGCGTCATGGATGCAGGAAAGATTACGGAACTGGATTCTCCGAAGAGGCTGTGGGAACAGGGCGGAATTTTTAGAGGGATGTGTGAGAGAAGTGGGATAAGGAGAGAGGACTTCAAGGATGTTGAGGAAAACGACCGAAGCGACGCGTACGTGCTTGGAAATGGTAGTCAAATGATGAGAGATATGGATCTGGAAAAGGGAATCGAGAAGGATCCGTCTCAAGCATGACATTTTATAGAAGCCGGTTCCGATGTATGATGAATAGAGATCATGAGCAACGAATCTTGGTCGCCTGCATTCAATAAGAATACAAAAGTTTCTACAATAGATGCTGCTTTGATTTACATTTCATCACATGGTTCTCTCCCTGATACATCCCTCCGCACTTTTATACCCTCCTCTTACTTGGTCTGAAAGCCTTCATTCCTACCCGACGGCCTGAGTTGGCACCGTGACTGCACCACATGCCAATCCACATTCAACCACCACCGCTCCAAATACTCCCGCTTCCCCTGCACCCCGTAAAGCCCGACCCACACATGCTCCCATGTATTCACACACAACACCGGCGTCACGCTCAGCCCGCCCGGCCGATTTGCGGCTCCATCTGCATAGTTTCCGATCGAGCCGACACTGTTCTGGACCTCCGTCTGCCGGCGCACGTCGGCGTCCGTCAGGCCGCCCACGCTGCCCACACTCTGCGTGCTCATGTCGACGGCCTGCAGGCGCGTGTGCGCCTCCTTGAAGGGGCTGCCGGCGAGGTAGGTGGCGAGCAGGCGAAACTGCATGGCCGGCGTCTGCACGAGCCAGACGAAGCCGGGGCCAAACATGGCGTCGGCGGTGTCGATGAGCTCGTCGCGCAGCGTGGTGAGCGAGCCAAAGGAGGAGACGAGGTTGTCGGCGAGGGGCTGGGGGATATTGCTCTCTACGGAGGAGCGGGAGGAGCGGGCGACGAGGGACTCGAAGAAGAAGTTGTTGTTGAAGGCCATGCTGGCGTGGTTGAAGAGGGCGGCTTGGAGTGGGTCGCGGGCGTGTGCGAGGAGGAGCTGCCTGGTTTCTCTGGATTCGTTGGGGCTGCCTGTGCATTGTGTCGGTGAGCGTGGTGAATGTGGACTCGGGGGAAGAGGATTGGCTGGGAATGCTTTCATACCGACGGTGAGCTCATTCAGCTTTTCCACCATGAGGCCTTGGTAATCGTGCCATGCCATCTTGTAGGATTGAGGATCAAGAAACGACCCGACGCCATGCTCGCTCCAATGCTGGTCATGATTCAATGAAGGCACTCTGTGAAGATGGCGGCGATGTGATGGAATCGTTATTCGTGGACGTCTTTTCTGTAGATCCCATGTTAGTAGTTAGAGAGCAAGGTCATCTCAGAAAAGAGGCTGGGACATACCCATGATTGTGCAGAGAGCTTCGAGCAGCTACCGGGTAGGAGAGGCCGCCTCAACAGCATTGCGGGTACAGGATAGCAAGAGACGTGCTTGAGAGCAATATTTCTTGAAGCGCTGTAGGCCGAATGGGGACTAGTGCTGAAGTTGGCCCGTGACTTCGTGTTCTTCTCAACCACTGGTTTCTTCCCTCCTGGCGCTTCTGCGACCTGCAAACTCTACCCCTTGGAAATCATGCTTTTCGTGCCGGGCTCACGGGAATCGATGGTGGCCAAGCATCACGAAGAGTCATGTCCGCGTGATGCAGACTTGGCCATTCCCAAGCGCCTTTGTCCACTCGAACAGCGCTTGAAGGCCTATTCCTAGAACAAAGCAGATCACGTCGATCACGGTGAGGAAACAATGCCATTGTCTTCAAACGTCGAACAACCAGTCTATCAGGCCTGCCAGGCTGCTCGCGCGCGTTAAAACCAGAGTGTCTTCTCTCAATCTCCTCTGCTTCTCCCCCAGTCACAGGTTTGGCCTTCTTTCAATGCGTCTTACACTTTTACCTTGATAGTCAATTTTCTTGAGTTTTCACTTCTAGGCAGGCTACGTTGCAACTTTGCTCACCAACATCCTTTACCTACAAGCCAACACAGTCCTGACTTCATAGCTTGCTGGCTGGACCGCCTTCGTTATTTGCCCTTCATGTCGCATTCTCAAATGTCGAAACTCGCCACAATCTGTGCGATTTCCACTACCGTTCCTTCCTCATTTGCCCTTTCTGTAGCCCTTGATGCGGCCTCCACTCTCGGAATGTTCACCCGTGATCTTACAAGCTCGAATACATGTGGTGGCAATGCCAATCTATCTCCTTGCGGGGGCGCCTTACCATCAGACTTCTGCTGCGCGTCAGGCACGACCTGCCTCCCGTTAAACAACAACACCGCAACTATCTGCTGTCCACATGGTCAGACGTGCAACGTCATCGAGCCGATCAACTGTGACATAACTCAGCAAAATGCGACGCTCCATCCAGACTCCTCCCTCCACTCCAATGATCTTACCTCCCAGCTACCTTCATGTGGCTCCAACCAATGCTGCCCCTTGGGTTACAATTGCCAAGATAATAGTTGCTGGATGGACAAGGAAAACGCAAACCCATCTTCCGCCTCTGCAGCACCACCGGCTGCTTCGTACACAGCCTCTGTGGCCCACCCTTCAGGTACTTCATCTTCTGGCGATACCTCCTCCGCTCCAGCTCGCAGTGGCATCTCCCCCGGCGGCGCCGCTGCTGCCGCCTTCTTTCCCGCCCTATTCCTTGGCATCGCCCTCGCCTTCCTCGGTCTATGGCTTTACCGCAAACGTCGCGATAAAGTCGCTCGCCAGCCCAGAGAACTGCGCTACTCGGACACACTTTCGCAGACGGCCCGCAATGTCTCGGACCCCATCTACGACCCTCGCTACGGCAATCGTACCGACTTCCTCAGCTCTGCCCGCAGCGCCAGCGATTATGCCACCGAGATGAGCGGCGCTAATCCCTACGCTGCCGGTACCGGTGGCTCGCAGCCGATTTCTGGCGCCCGGTCTGACTTCTCCTTCAGCCCATCGCCGCCGCCCAAAACGCCAGGTACGAGCACCTCCGATCGCGTGCGCTCCATCTTCGGCCGCGACCGCCTCGGCTCTTCTCCCTACTACGCACGCAGTCCGCTCAGCCCGCCAAGCGCACATACTCGCGATGAGCGAGCTCCGCCACCTGCGCCTATAATGACGCAGCGGCGTACTTCGAGCGAGACCATCGACGTGCTGATGCCGCCGCAACCGAGCTATGGGAATGGCCTGGACAGCCGAGATAATGAGCCCGAGAGTGGTAGCGCATACGGGTTGGCGCCGCCGCCGAGAAGACCGGGCGATGCGAGGAATACAACGTTTACGAGTATGATGGAGCAAGCGGGGTTCAAGCGGAGCGATTTGACAGGCAGGGAAAGCGAAAGCGAACCGAGTAGTGGAGGGAGTGGACCGACTTCGGCGCGGGCGCCGGGAGCAAGTGAGAGGAGGGGATACATATAAAGGCTGCGACAACGAGGTTTGCTTTTGCTAGTTTCCGCGGCAGTGGGTTTTGTGGATGCGCAATACTGTGATATTTGGTAAGCCCGATGCATAGCCCACTTAAGATTCCCCTGATAGACTTTGCTCTGTTCGACCTGTGCATAGTCCATTCCCACGACGATAAGCATCGGACATGATGTCAGTATATAGGTAGTAACGATAATCAGCAAACGTCTATTGCAATTGAACTTATATACATTTATTCTCTTTCGCACCCTCAAGAGTCCATAGCTCACTTTAGCCCCTCTACTTTCCTTAACGGAAGTGTCCCTGCTCAATTTTAACCTGTTCTTTGCCCTGAATATCTCATTACTCACGCCCGTCCTCATAAACGCACTTCGTACGTTAATCCTTTTCCGCCCCTGCCAGTTCGGCTCGCCTATCTCAGCAGTCCCTTCACCCTCTCCTCAAACGCGCCCACCACCATTTCCGCCACCCGCGGCGCCACCGCCTTGCTCAAGTTCGCATACACCGGGTTCGCAAACGCATACTCCAGCTCCAGCCGCACCTCCGTCTGCTCCCTGCTCGCGTGCGTCGTCGCATGCTCGGGTCGCGGCGGCTGCTGCGAAGACGGCGTGCCTGCGGGTGCGGGATGCGGAGGCAGGGGAGGGGGCTTGTAGGGGTAGGGGTGCAACGTCCAGCGAGTGCGCAGGTGTGTCAGTAGGTGCGTGGAGGTGGACGGTGGGGAGTCGGCCTTTGGCTCGGGAGAGGAGGACTGAGGATCGGAGGAGGAGGAGGCGGAGAGATGGTGCTCAATATCCTCGGCGGGCAGCGTGGTGGTGGAGGAGGGCCCGCTGACGGCCTCGACGATGCGACCGGGCACGCAGTAGATGCGGGACGTGAAGGATTCGCGGACGCTGTGCCAACCGACGGTCAGAGTTGCTTCAGAGGGCCATTGGATGGTTGCAGCGGAGGCTGAGACGTTATTGGGTGGGCTATCGGAGGAAGAGGGAGAGTTATTGGGTTTGGAAGGGGCTGGTGTAGGTTGAGACCATTTTGTTACGTTGGAGGAGAGGCAGTAGGGAAGGAAGGTCGAGTACTGATTGACGTCGGCGATGATGGTGTAGAGAATGTCGTGTGGGTACGGAAGAGTGCGGGAGGCAGTAAGGGTTTGCACAGCGGGTTGAAATGGATTTTCAATGAACGTCCGGCGTTGACTCAAGCAGGTGAGTTGGCTCTGTAGGCATCTTCGCGATGTTGTACGAGCTATCGGGCTTTGAAGAAGAGGTTTCACAAGTCGTGTGCTGCTACTCATAATGATCGTCTGGGAACTCAATGGCTCAATCGAGATTCAATTAGCCTCAGAATGGTGTGGAAATAAGACGCCAGTCAAATTTTCGAAAGCGAATGACCCAAGGTTCACTGGGAACCTGGGTGATTTCATCTCGAAGTCGTCATCGAAGACGAGAAATCGGCCTGGTCTGGGTCGGCAAACATACCCTGGCCTGGCTGAAGCTCCAATTATGCAGGGCCTGCCCAGCCTCTGACCCCCCTTGACTAAGGTCCTCATTCTTTGCTGCTACACATTTCTTTGTGGCTCAAGCTACCAGTCTTGACCACTACATCGACATCCTTGTCTCAGGTCTCTACACTTGGCATAATATACATTTTCTTAGCTCAAAAGATATAGTAAAAGATGCTGAACAGAACCACAGCCCCCATCGCTAGATCACTGTAATTCGTATTGGCTTGGTTAACAGGTGTTGATGATGGGAAGAAGTCAAAAATCAAGACCAAAGACGCACAAGCATATCAATTGTTGGCAATGTGCAGAATCCGGGAAGCCTCCACGGTCCCCAAATAAGCTTGGACCTAGATATGTTCGCAATTACTGCATCAACTTCAGGACTATCCACATCAACGATCTCATTGATGCTGTGAGTACAACGGCGGCGAAGAAATAGGCCAGCGACAGTCAGGCATAACAAAAAAATACCTGAAACGCAGATAGAGATGATGTTCTGAAAAGCTGCGGTAGAGCCAATATCAATGATGGCCAGGAGGCAGGCGACGGTGGCTGTGGCTGTGACGAGGACAGGATTAACCGGAACGGACGGACTTCATTCAAGCTACAACTACGATTGGCTCTTGGCATCTAAAGAAATGCGGATCGCAGGCGGAACGTTTTCAGAAATCTCTGAACATGGAGGCGAAAAACATGTGCCCTCTAAAGCGCCTTCCATGCGGGGAGACCACGGTCTTGGGAAAATGCTCAAACCATGAGTGATGATGACGCAAGAAGGCCAACAGTTGCACGTAGAGCCAGCACGACAACGAGGCTTACAAACACGGCACTTCCGCCGGTCAGGTGTATCGCTCGCGAGATAATTTCCATGAATGGATAGCCGGTGGGTGAAGTCATTGCTGTATCGAGATCTCCATTGCGAAGCAGCGTCGCAATGAGTATACTAAAACCAATGGTTCCGTTTAGCGGGATATTGAGGACGATTGGTTGCCGAAAAACAAGGACGCGTTTCGTGTCTCCTCGGATGTCCACAAAAAACGTCAGATCTAGCTTATCGAATCCAACGAGAAGCAGTCACAGTACGTTGGTAGCTCCATCACCCCCTGGCACCGTGACTTAGCAATCTGATTCTCGGATTTGTCAGAAAATAGGTTACTAGACTCACTGACGAAAGCAAACACGTTTTTTAAAAGCCTTACAGGAGACGAAAAAGCCTGGTTCGACCAGCCACCTTCGATCGAGAAGGTTCCAAAAACGTTGGTTGCCGTATCGTGAGGTTCCGAAATCGTTAGAGGAACCAAGACGGCAAAGAAACCCAACATGTGAAGAACCAAGATATCGCCTTCGAACTGTGGCAAAAGACTACTTAGCACGATGTTGATCAGGATGCAAAACATTACTACTGCATGCGCGACGACGCACAATTTATCAGTGATGCAACTAACGAACGTTTGCGCTTTCAGTAGCGCAAGCATTGACATCAAATCGTTGCTGTCCGACAAGGCCAGGCTCCGGCAAACGCAACATCTCCATTCATTTGAGATGGAACCAAAACAATCGGTTACCATCACAAGACCACTGTAGAAGAGAGGGATTTATTGAGCAAAGGCAAAAGCCATACCAAATCTAAGACGTAGTCACCAGGATGTGCACATCTCCTTTCCTTGAGTTTCGGAGGTGCCGACGACCCTATCAAACGTAACACCAGTGGTGACACATCTTATGCAAGCATGCCCGGTAGCGTGGGCATCATGACCTACAACCGTTCCTCGAAGTTGAGCATAAGACTGTAACTGCCAGTGATGGGCGCGGTCTGCCTACAAGATCGTTGTGCCCATGGCTGGCGCGGGTCTACGCATCAACCACATAGTCATGGGCCTCAATTCCTTGTCGATCGCTCGCCACTCTTCACTCGGATCCTTTGCCTCCGGACATACGTCGTTCTCGAACATCACCTCAAAGCCGTATTTCTTATATAATGGGATACCACGTACCGTGGCATCCAACCAGATGTCCACATTCATCTCAGTTGCTTTGGCAAGGCCCCAGTCCATGATCAAATTCGCTGCGCCTTGCCGCCTATATTTCGGATGCGTAAAAATGATGTTCAAATCTGGGTAACTCCTTATGAGACTTTGATTCAAGGTAATAATCACAAAGACTTACAGAGTTGCGGCTTGGGAGCCAAGCGAGCACGAGGCGCCTCGAAACGCTCCAATGCTGCCGTGACATAGTCACGCTGCCCACCTGGTGGATACCAATATGCCTCTTCATGGACAGCGGGCTCGAACGGATTGGTGGGACAGATTTTCCACAGGGCGCCAGCAATGATTCTATTTGTGTTGGTATCCGTTACTTTCTGCCAATAGCTTGTCGGATCAGAGGTGTGCCATTCGAGCTGACGCTTCGTGCATTCCTCTAGAGATTCTTCGCGCGTGCCAAGTATGGGACAAAAGAGGCGAAAAAAGGTCTGAAGCGGCTGTTCGTAAGACTCCCACTCGCAGGAGATGAGCTCTGGAAAGTCTGTTGGGATTTCAGCTTCTTTTAATCTGAGAGGCATCCTATTATGCCGGTAGGTGACAGTCTAAGAAAGCCCAACGATCGGCAGCACAACTGAATTAGTTGATAGTCGGGGATATTGCTGCGAAGTCAATGGATTCGAGGGTATACTGGAAGTTGTAGCCTTATCTACTAGCTAGGCGCACGCGAGCCATGCACTCTTCCTTTCTCTCAGTGGTGCATTTGGCAAATCGTTTGAGCGTGCAGATGTTCGTCAGTGGTTTTGCAATAGTGGATCACGTTACGTCAAAGCAGTGAAATAAGCGTTAGTTCTAGTCTCGAGTCTACCCAAGCTAGAAGTCACAGTTGCCCATGTGGGCAGGCTGCTCACCTGCTAGATACGGCAGAGTCATCCAAAACACATCGATGACGAAATCAATCTCAAGGTTCTGACGGCACCGTTGAGTCCGGCAAACTATGCTCACGCTGAAATAATTATGCTCACCGACTGACCGTCGCAAGTTCTCGATGTGTTTAGCTTACACAACTACAGACACCACACCTATCTCATCTATCAATCGAGTTTTCCAAAAGACTGGGGCCGAAGCAACTGAACTGCTCAAAGCAAGGGTTCAGATAATCAAGTATGCAAGATAATGCGTGCGGTCGAAGCATTTTTACTCTGATATGTGCCCAGAGTATGGCGACCACTGAAATATGTTGTCCATGATTGGCCTTTGGCCATATGTGGCGGTGGCAGCATTGATGAAGAATGTCTTGTAGAGACTGACCAGGTTCGAAGCGATCATATAAGCTCGAACTTCTTTGCTTTGTACAACAACAAGCAGAAATGGTCCTACCTGCATCATCAAAGACCCAGTGAAGTCCTGTTGTTCATGCAGTTTGATACTAAAACCAGAGCATCCACACAGAGTATGTCTGTAATAGACGGCATCTCTTCAACGATACTAATAAGGTCCCAGCTACTCCGCATGCTTCTTTCGATCATAAGGATGTTCGGCCCAACGCTCTAAGCAGGTACAGTACAGAAGTTCGCGCTCTGATTTTCTCGTGAATGGAATCTGGTTTAGACGTTGACCTAGTTGACCGACCCCCAGGAGTTCCTCGGAGTTGGGTAGCAGACATGCGCAATGAGGCATGACCGTCCTCAGGTATACCGACCTATCCCGATGATATAAGGGATCCGCCGTAGCTCCGGCCGGCGTTTCTGAGAGCACGTTCGTAGCGCCGAATGCAGTGGTGCAATGCCGTGGTGTGTTCTTCTGTTGGGAAAATTCAAGTTTTGCAAACTGTGGATTCGATATTTCCCTTTTTCTTTATCCCTCAAGAGGGCTTGGAGCTGGGATACACAAGAGGTTTGTTATAGGCTTGAACCACAGCCAATTCACCGATGATTGATCGCCAGGCCTCTGATTGATAGGCTTTATACGAAAGTGTAGCTTGGCGATTGTGATGTCTGTAAATTCGAGTTTGGACTTTCTGCAGGATTCACTGGCACATCAGCCCCGTCCTGTTGGATTGCTGCGGTGCAGGTGGACTGCTCAAGCTTATGCCACTTACCCAACCAATTTGGATGCCTTGGTATAAACGACCATTCCGACGGTGGGTCTAAATGGGATGGGTTGTACGGGACTGATATCTCTACGAGTTATGCAGCATCGACCGTGTCTTCAATCCATTCGATAAAGTGTCTAGGCGAGGTTAAAAGTTGAATCTCGCTTTTTGCTCCGTACTTGTATCAGGTACCCTGTCATGGGTCCAGTCATTCTGCATCAGCACTGCTTCTCATAGTAGTTAGTCCTATGATTCTTATTCTGTGGCGTTGTGGAAGCGTACAGGGTCAGGTCATCCATCGTTTACGGACAAGTCATTCGTTAGCACAACAGCTATAGTACTCGTGAACATGCAATTCAATGGAATGGTAAAAGCAAACTGAGAAGAGGGAGTTATCGAGACTTAATGCAGTTGGGTGATCAGCTCAAAGGGGATACTGTGCCGAAAGTGCTCAATTGTCATGGTGCTCCGGACTTCTCCTTGAGCTCGAGCACCACAAAATACTATTATCGTCCACAAACCTACCATTTCGCGAAGATGGAGACGGAAGAAAAGCCTGTGAGACGCCGCAATCGGCAGCAACTCTCAAATGCCATGGAACATATGCGCTTTGCCGTGACATACGACCCTAAAGTCGCCGCACCCACCTCAACCGTCCAGCCACTCGTCGACACCCTCACCCTTTCCGAACAAGATGCCTACGGCGTCCCTGCCTCCCTCCAACCTATCCGCCATCCCGCTCAACGCCCAGAAGATCCGTCCGACGACCTCAAGCGCACCGATCCGTTCCAATTCGGCTCCCGCTACCTTCAGGAGGGCGACGACATCTTCGCCTTCAACGCCTGGGACCACGTCGAGACCGACGATGCGTACGCTGAATTTGCCGAGCTACAGTATGCGCGACAGCGCGAGGCGCCGGTTTCAGAGTTCAATCGCAACAGGTTCAACGCCGATCCGGCGAAGTGGTGGAATCAGTTCTACGGCTCGAACTCGGCGAACTTCTTCAAGAACCGCAAGTGGCTGCAGCAGGAGTTTCCGGTACTAAGAGAGGTGACAAAAGCGGGAGCGGGCAAGCAGGTGCTGCTGGAGGTGGGTGCAGGAGCGGGGAATACGGCGTTTCCAATTCTGAGGGAGAATGAGAACGAGGAGCTGCGAGTGCATGCGTGTGATTTCTCAAAAAAGGCAGTCGAGGTTATGAGGAAAAGTGAGCATTACAATGAGAAGATCATGCGAGCCGATGTGTGGGATGTGGCTGGGATAGGGGAAAATGTATTGCCTCCTGGATTGAAGGCTGGAAGCGTGGACGTGGTCCTGATGATTTTTATCTTCTCAGCTTTAGCACCGGATCAGTGGGCGCAGGCAGTCGGAAATATTTTATCGGTACTGAAACCTGGTGGACAGGTGCTGTTTAGGGATTATGGAAGAGGTGACTTGTCTCAAATCCGATTTAAGAGGGAAAGATGGATGCAAGAGAACTTTTATGTACGGGGAGACGGGACGAGAGTCTACTTTTTTGACAAGGACGAGCTGGAACAAATATGGACAGGAAGTCTCTCTCGGCCATCGATCGACCAACCCAACGACACAGCTGCTCAGACGGAAAATGAAGGGTTCCCAAAAGCTGATGCGACCGCTGCTAATCTACGAGCGGACGATATGCCTTCATTTAACGTTGAAAATATTGGAGTCGATCGTCGGATGCTTGTCAATCGTCAGAGGCGCTTAAAAATGTACCGAGTTTGGCTACAAGCAGTCTTCCGAAAACCAGTCCAAGAACAGAATTCCACGGACCCCTGAAATTCCTTCCGGAACGCGTCCCAAATATTCTAGCACTTTAAGCTCACCATGGCCGCGCTCGAGTGTGGAACATTGACACTCAGATCCCCATCTGCTCCAACCAACACACTCTCGCCCACCGTCACGTTGTTTAAACGAACAGGCATTCCATTTTGCAGCTCGTAGTTGTAGCTGTAACCATTCCAGGTGATGCCAGTGATCGCATCACTTCCATTCGCCATCAACCGACTTACTGTCGCATTTCCGCCACTGCAGCTCTCTGGGACCTGGAAATTGTATGTGGTCGTCGGACGCGGACCTTCAGTACTTGCGTTCGAGTAATTGTACTGCTGCAAGTTGATCACCATGACGCGCTGCAAAACGCTGTTGCTGTACGCTGCGTACGCGGCTTCCATGGGGTTCGGAAGTGGCAGATTGGCAATGGATGTGTTTTGGGCTGTGCTGTTCGCGGTATTGCCAGACACATTGCCGAGAAATGCTGCAACGGCAATGTTCCCGTAGTAGGGCGCTTTGGTGCCGATGGAGGTTACATTGGTTTCAATTGGCTGCCAAGAATCGTAACGAAAATTGGTCCCTTGATGCATGTGGACGCGACGGATGTTATTGGCGGCGCAGTACAGATTGAAATCTATGGGTCGAGAAGAGTCATTTTCTGTCGGTCTCATATCGTACTGGATGGGAGGTGCGACGCGAGGAAAATGTGAGACTTACCAACACCCCAAAGCGCAGCGCCGAAGCTATTTGAAAGGCCTGGAGCACCTTCGTTGTACAACGAGTTTGTCTCGCCAAGAATGAACGGTATTCCAGCGCTTTCGTTCAGACCTGCCAGTAATCTGGACTCGTTAAGCTGGTGAGCTACGCTGGCGACGGTCATCGAGTGATTCATCAACGTCCCTTGTAACGTCACGCCAGGCTGGGTAGCGCCTCCAATATAGCTGTGCGCCACAATTCAGTCAGTCAAGGTCACCGTCTCTGCTGGAAACTTACTTGTGGCTCGAGATATACTCAATATCCCTGTCATTATCCAACCCATCCTCCCACGTCCGGATCGGATCCAGCGAATTTCCCGTCCCCGCAAAGCTCGGCGCCATATACAGATATTCCTCTGCGGTCGTCAAATTCGAACAACTCCCCGCCATGAGCTCCTTGATCTGGCCCGTCCAATTCAACCATTCGTTCACATAGTCCTGCTCCGTCCAGTTCGCCGGCCGCACGATGCCCTGTGCACTCGTCTTGTACAGATCTGGTTCGTTCCCAAGCTCCCACACGTTCAGTCGTCCATCTTGACCCAGGGCTTCACAGGCGTAGGGTACGGAATCGAGCAAAGCAGTCCGCGCGGCAGTTGAGTTGCGACCGAGGTTGAAGCCATGTGAGAAGCGGGTGTCGGGCCACGTGGAATAAGATTCGAAGTAGGAGGGGCCGAAAGTGAGAATGGTGGGGTAGTCGGTGGAGAGGTTGGGTTGGATAATGCCCACAGTGGCAACTGGGAGAGAGGAGTTGAAGATCGCATAGTCCCTAGTGGCGTCAATTAGGAGGTCCTAGCTATGCAATCGGCGAGTGGTATGGCAGAGGACAAAAATGCATACTGGGTATTTCCGCCAACGCGGATAAACGGCTTTGTCCCCGTGAGATTGCCAATATTGTTCAAGAGGTTGTTGGAGAAGGTGTTTGGATGCGAGATGTTTCCGGCAAAATCGGGGAAGAAAGCAAATTCGATGCTGAATGAGACGAAGCCTTCGAGAGGTATTCCTGCACCAGCCGGGGGCGTACTATCGACAGAAATAATGGAAGAATTAGTCGTCGGTCCAGCAGCAGCCACTGCACGAACGCCTAGAGCACCAAAAAACAAAAGACTGGAAGGGAAGGAAATTTTCCCCATGCTTGGCATATTCTGGACATTCAACTTTTAGACGGAAGAAAGACGACTGATGAAAAATTTCACAAACGGCGAAATACTCCATTTTGTATCGGAGTATTCTGGCTAATTCTGAATTCGATCGACGCAAAGCCGACCAGGGCAGCAGGGATAGCTTCATGCTCTTCCCAGAGGCCATGCTCGCCACCCCGCATTTATGTCGCCCAAGGGTGCATCATTGCCCCGGTGTTCCTGCAGATCATCCCGGAGCATCTCAAGCCACTCCCTTCTTAAATTAAACATGTACCTTTGTGGGAATGCAGTGCCTGGCAAAGTAAAACCCGGCACGTCTAACTTCAAAGCAACCCAAATTGATGCCGAGGTCTTGAACCCGCTCCCTACGCGTCCAAGACGCGTTCCTATGATTAGATGCCTACATGTTCGTCTTGATCCATTGCCACATCTTCCCAAAATATTCCTCGTCAACTGGCTTCACCGTCTTCAAGGCGGGTGCAGCCTCTCTCGACTTCTCCGTTGCAAATCTGCGCACTTCGCCTCTTTCATTTTCGGCCTTTACACCGCCTTGCTCACTCTCTTTGGTCCCTTCATCTCCATACGTATCCCTCCAAAGCCCCAACAATCCCAACGTTGAGTGCTCTGGATTCTTCCCTTGCAAGCTTTCCAATTTGTTGACCCAGTCTTTGGGCTTCATTACCTCAAAATCCTCCTTTCTCTTCAGCCAGCCAAGCAAGTCCATCCAAGTCGGCTCTAAGTGCTCGTTCAACACGTGATACACCACTGTCCCCTCTGAATCACCTTCTCTGAACCCTGCACTTGTCCTCCCTTCCTTCTTTCCCAACGCCAGAGCAATCTCCACCACCGCACTAGCCGCCACATTCACCCCAAGCCACCCCAAAACTTCCTTCGGAAGCGCCGGCAGTGTATGTGTATCCCGAACACTTCGCAGCATCAGTGGCCACGCCTCCTTCTCGTTCCACACGCCATGCTCCGTGTCGCCTGCAAGCTGTCCCACACGTAACACAGCGACGCGGTCGCGCAGCCGCGTTGTCTGGGCTGCGCGATGGCAAATCTGCTCTGCGACCCATTTGGAGCGAGCATAGCCCATCGGAGCCGCAGCGTGAGGGTCTGAAATGATTTCCTCGGAAACGATAATCGGACTGCCGGGGGATGGCGTGGTAGCAGGGCGATAGGATGATGCGCTGGCGAGGGACGAACAGAAGATGAAGGCAGGAGGGTTGTTGGTCTCGGGACAGGATAGCGCCAGGCGAAGGAGCTGTGTCACAGAAGCGATGCTGTCCTTGGTGAAGTTGGCGAGGCGTAGACGGAAGTTGACGGACCAGGCGAGATGCAAAATCAGAGTGGCACTGGTTGCGAGGCGTTCGTAGTCTGCGGTGCTGATGCCAAGTTCGGGGGCGTTGAGGCGAGACGGGAGGACGGTGACCTTGTCGTCTTCTGGATTGACGTTGGATGAGGAGGTTTGGAGAGGTGCGAGACTACGCTGAGAAAGAGCCTTAGAGACGCGCTCGTGAGCGGCGTCAGAGGTAGCGCCGCGGACGAGGCAGTAGATCCTGGCGATATGAGGAGAATCTCGAAGTTGAGCCAGCACGTGAGAGCCCAGCGCACCGGTGGCCCCCGTGAGTACCACAGTATGCTTTCGATCGACTGCTTCTGGTGACCCATGCCCGGCAATTGCAGATATTGGGCGAGACGAAAAGGCGCTGTAGCGGTCGACAAGCTCATGCATGAGAGCGTGTTCATTGTCCTCCTTGGAAGAATGTTTTTTGCCATGGCGGCTCCTTTCAATGAAGTTGCTGAGTTCTTCCACGTTGCCGCAATCTTCGACAATTGTTAAAGGCAGCGTCTCAGACCCCTTTGGGAGAAGCTTTCGAAGATGACCACGAATTTGCATACTGGCTACGGAGTCCATGCCAAAGGAGAAGAGATTGGTCTCTGTAGTCAACTGCTCCCCTCCTTGGACTGCTGACTGCGTAACCTCAAGGATCTTGTTTTTGACATCTTCATCTGGTATAAAGGTAACGTCTCCGTCATCACCTGAATACGCTTGCCGAATGTAGTGTTGAAATTTTTGTTCGGCCTGCTTTCGTAGTAGAGTGCCCTTGCTACTCTTCTCTAGCCCCTGAATCGCGTGGGACGGCATTGGTACGAGCATCGCTCTTGCCAATTTCGCATGCTGCTGACTGTCTTCGTTGATCTTGTCAACTACCTTCCACGCCCATACCAAGAACTCGTCGTCCTCGATCTTTTCCGCTTCCTTGCTCCGGAAAAGTAATGCCCCAGGATACGGATCATCGTTCCCAAAAATCACCGCCTCAGCAATAAGTGGACTGGAAGCAACAATGGCCGCTTCAAGGGGTGCGGGATCAAACTTCTTGCCCGTGATAAGCGTCAGCTGCGCATCCTTCCTCGAGTGATACTTCCAAGCCCCCTCCAGCTCTTGATGCTTCACGAACAGATCACTTGTGGCGTAACTCCCATCGTCCCTGTTAGTCTTGGACATGTGTGGCCACCCGGGTTTCACCACTAGTTCATATGTTGTCTCCGCATCATGTTGAGCCTCAAATTCCAGGAATTGTGTGCCACTTGGCGTCCGTAGATATTGCCAGTCCTTATCCAGGGCATAATTTCGATGCGAAGACAGAAGGAATCCACACTCGGCGCTACCATAACGAGAAACGAGATTGACCTCGTTCTTAACCAGACTATCGCCGAGAGCTGGGGGAAGCGCAGCGCCACCTACGCCTACCAATTTCATCTCCTGTAAGTTCCGGAGGCCTTCTTGGTCGTCTGCCAGCATTTGAAGGACATAAGGTACCGATGAGAAATAGGTGATCGGAGTATTTGTCCTTTTGACTTGATCAAGGCTCTGATTGATATTCGGGGCAGTGATAGGAGCTTGGTAGGCAGGAAATAGATAGATGGTTGCGGCGCCGCTCCAGGAGCGAAAAAGATCAGCAATACCTCCGTGATAGAGAGGCGTAGTTGAGAACGTTGCTGGTGGAATTTTGCCATCAGATTTTGCAAGACGTGGCAATGCGCCCACGGCCGCATGATGCGTTTGCGGTATGGGCTTTGGCGAGCCGCTGGAGGTGCCTGATGTATGAAACAGATATGCAACATCATCTTCTCCAATATCTGGGAGTTTGGATGGAGATGAAAGGGAGGGAGTACCAAGATTGTGGAAATCGATGACTTCTTCTTTTTCTGTAAAGGGTAACACCTTGGCTTCAAGCCAGCCAGGCAGATCACCTCCAATTTTCTCGTACATTGAATCATACAGCAAAATAGAAACTTTAGATATTTTGCAGAGGTTCGAAATTGCGGAGACGGCCAACTGGGGAGCCACCAAAAGCACGGGATGACCAAGTCGAATCAGGCCGAGCCACGTAAATAAAAACGCTGGAGAACTCCGACAGAGGAGCCCTATGGGCACTTTCGAAGCGCATGATTTGAGATGTGGTTGGAGAATGTCTGAGGCTTTCTTTGATATTTTTGGGATATCTGAGAAAGAGAAGGTCAGAGGCTTGGTGTCGATACCTTGTTGTATGTTGGGGAATCCCACTGCCAGTCTCTGAGGAAATCTCTCGGCCAGCCAATCAATCAGATTGTTAATGTCGGTGTTACTCCCTTCTGGTGTTGTTGAGTTGAGATGGGCAGCTTGACCTAAGGTACATATAAAATAATTGAGGTCCATGATCCTTCTTTGATAGCTTAGAAAACATTAACCGTAAACATTGATGTGTGGGCACGGCATTATTCTACTAACGACACAGGATGGCAACTAGGAAATGGCAACGATAATGAACGAATCGCGGGGGATTTTCGCCGGTTGAATCCCTGCCGAATCCTTTCTGAGTCCGGCCAAGGTGGATCCTTTCTGAGCAAAGCTGGCGCACCGGCAATAGTGATGAAGTCACCAGCTGTCTAATGGAAGAAACCAGACATGATTTGACTTGTCTTAATATCTGCTTTTCTGAGACTTTAATCGGCACTAGGTAAGCAAGGATTTTGCGACTGATAGCGGAGACAGTGAATAAAATGTTGCGAATTTTAGTTGTCTGAGATCGAAACTTCATCACTCAATGGCCATAGAACTCCTTCCCAGTCAGTGTACGTTCTACCTTAATGCACGGATTTCGTCCTCATTGTCTATATTTCTTTACATATAATATTATTGATTCTTTATAAATTATTCAAAATTAAATTGGTCTAATTTAATTATTTCTTAATTCTTCGTAATTTAATTTTGTTGGTTTTAGTTATTTTAATATTTATTTGTCAAAAAGACAATGATTGTTATGATAATTAAGACTTTTACAGGAAAAGTAGTAACAGACTCTAGAAAAAAGTGACATACTTCGAAGGCAGTAGCTATTCTTTTGTGTATAAATATCTTCCCATGAATCAGAGAATCTATTTTCGTTTCCTTAAATTCTTCTTCAAGTGCCCACGCTTCCAAATTCGACGTTGGCATTATCAACGATGCCGTACCAAAGAAGCCACAAGATTGATCGAGGTTCCAACTTGCTATGGAAACGAATGAAAAACTTGATCAGACTAGCTGAGAGAAGCTCTGAGATGATATATACATTCCATACGCTAGTAGGCCAGCGTAATTAGCTCATAATCGATGAGATGGTAGGAAGGAAGCTAGTTCTGTGACACAATTGTAGTAGAATTCAATAGTGCTTTAGCTTACTGCTTTGGATGAGCTGCAGTAGGCATGATCATGAGCAAGTTCCACTGATGTTTTCCAAAGGCAGTCTGAACTCTGTAGTAATATGCCAAGACTATGGCTTCGTCCGATTGTAGCATCCGCGTAAGCACTCTCTCCTGGGTCATCAAGTAGCATAGTGACTTGGGGGACGAAACGACTACGAGTGTGAGTTGAGCAACAGTGGCGAACCGTGCAGAGTGGGTGTTCGCAAGAACCCGGTGAGGACAAGCGAGTGACAACGCTGTCATGTCATGGCTGAGAGTCTCTCCGAATGAACTGTATCTGAATTTATTGAATTGCGTGTTGTTACGATCTAGATCGGCGTGAAAATGAAGTGAATTAAGTAAACCAGGGAACTCCTCAGCACGTGACTAGCAGACACTTTCCCTAACACATTCGAGAAAGACGGTGATAGATATGTATACGAATAGCAGTGATGAAGCAACCCAGCAAGAAATCCTGAAATCAAGTGTGAATAGAGTAAGATAGGAGCCTAGTCCTCCATAAGTTATAATTCCGCGTGAACGCAGTGGATGTAGGTTGATTGTACAACATCCCTATGCAGCTGGCAGTCTATACTAACACGATATTGAGCCGAACCGTCTGTTTGAAAGGCCACTGCTAAGGTCGTTGATCAGGGTAACAACCTATACTGAGGCTGGATAACAACTGTTCAAGATCACAGCCGCTGCCTATCACTCTTGAAGGGGATCCAAGGTTATGTTTAGATCTAATACTTACATTTATCAAGCCTTTGAAGTGAAATTCGGTCCATCCCCTGCATCTAATGCTCACCATCACTAGATCCTTCCCCTTCTGGCATAGCTGAATCAGGGTGCTTGACAAGCTTTGCTCTTACGTCTAGAACCGGGCCAAGAAAGAATAAGCGTGCTCAAAAAGAAGATAGAGTCAACGATAGAGTAGCTCTATGCAGTCCCACTTCGGGATGATTCATTTCGATTGTGAGTAGTGGCGAAACGGTGCGCGTCAATAAGAATGAGTTCGAAGATGAGAAACGACTAAAGACGACAATACAGCCCAAGAAGGCAACGAGATCTAAGAGGAGATTGACCTTCGGGTAGAGAATGAGATTCAGGATCCGAGAGGACAATGACTTTCGAGAGGAAATAGGACTCAAAGTAAAGATCCTGGACGGAAACCTAATTATTGGAAGAAAGTAGAAGAACAGGAAGAGATTAACGCTCGAGAAACTGGGACTTAAGAGGACGACGACACTCAAGGGGGTTGGGGGGAAGGGACCAGGAATGGTGCGATGGAAAACGCTAAGGAGAGAGAGGACGAGGAGGTAAAAGACCACCCCGAATATTATTGCTTGGCCAAATACACATTGTGTGCTGTCGTCGGCTCGTGAGGGAGAATCGTTCTCAAAAAAGAAGTGATTCACAGAAGAAAAGTGTCCGTGCTACATCAAAACCCCACAGCTGGGTACCCTCACCATCGCTTCTCCTGTAAGTATCATTAAATCCAGAATCAATCACTATGTGGGGTATTCTGAGATTTCTAGCCCCAAGATACAATGTTCAGCCACCACAAACCTGAAGCCGTGTATTGGATCGGCGGTCGACTCGCCATGCTCCCCCTACGAGTGAGATCTCTTGATACCAGCATGTCTGCGCTCTTGATTGATCTCGCCTAATCAAGCTCATCCCTTTAGCTCTAGTCAAATCAGCGTTTCTGATATTTGGGACTGAGACGATATCTGCGTCGAGGCTTACCTCAGCAGTATTCATCCTACTAGCCGCAATGCTTCGTGCTCTTGAATTTCTCGGAGTCTTCTCCTCAAAATGACGAGGTCATCCACTCCACGTACTACGGCCGTTCCTGCTCACCCAGTTGTCATGGATCCGACCGTATGCTTCTTCTTTCCGATAGTTTCTTCTTCCACCTGTGTGCTGCACTCGCAAAAATGATGCCGCATAGAGAAGGAGCTCTACATAGGTACATCTCGGCAGAGTGCATGGCTATATGTAGCGCTAGCGAAAGAGGAAGAGCTTACAATTGAGGACCTGCTGGTCATGGATATCGGAGTCGGCGGGCAGCCTTCCACATCCAACTTTGGTCACTCATGGGGGAGTCGACCTGGCGGGGTCTGGGTTCTGGGAAGCAAGTTCTCTGGCAGGATTGACCACGCTGTGACAGAGGTGGACGTTCTTTTTGGTATAGATGCCGTTGACCCACGACCACAATGGGCTCTCATACGATCATCGCTTCAACTTCACGGTCAGTCAAAGGCACCGGTTGCAAGGCTAAGTGTGCTCCACGGCAGGACTAAGCCGAGGTCCGATGTTCGGCCAGCTTTAAGAATTAGAGATGATGGCAAATTCAAGATTGTCTAGATCTCTGATACGCACATGGTCACTGGTGTTGGGTTATGCAAAGATGCTGTTGACGTGAATGGGAAGAATCTGCCAGAGAGCGAGGCTGACCCACGCATGGTAGACTTCAATGGAAAGATCTTGGATATCGAGAAACCAGACCTTGTGATTCTCACTGGAGATCAGTCGCACCACAACATCCCCGACAGTCAATCTGCCCTTTTTAAGGTGGTTGCTCCTATTATCGAGCGTTCAATTCCATTCGCAGCCGTCTTTGGTAATCATGATAGTGAGGGCAACCACGCATTATCACGTGAGTAACTTCTATCATAAGGTAACCGATTTACAGAGCCAGCGATGCGACACCACGCTCGGAGTTGTCACACACTCGTAATCGGTGCAGACTGCTTTGCTCGGCAAGATAATTGGATAATCCTAATAAGCTGCGTCTTGGGAATCAGCGCTATCCATCCTTGCTGGCTAGATTACAGGCACAGCGCAGATGTCAAAACTTCAGACTCTGCCTTTTAGCCTCTGCGAATCAGGGGCCAGAGGAGGTCGATGGCATGGGTAACTTCTGCCTCCAGGTCTTAGCTCCGGCCCCGTCACAGCTCCCGGTATCGACATTATATTTCCTGGACTCGCACGGTCAAATACCGAGCAAGATACGCAATCCCGATTATGAACCTATCAAGCAAAGCCAAATTGACTGGTTCACGAACACTTCCCAAGCGCAACGACACGCACGTGCGAAGGATGATAACGACAACCGTTTCTATCTGTCTCTAGCTTTCCAAAACATTCCTCTTTCCGAATTTGGTGACCGCCGTCTTTGTATACGCAACGGCCACCGGAGGGAACTGTATGAGGGTCCCAGCGTCAATTCCTATTTCTGTGACGCTTTGGTCAAAGGAGGCATATCAGCATTAGGCTGCGGGCACGATCATGTGAATGACTTTTGCGCCCTGCTGCCACAACGAGTGCAACAGGATGGTGACAAAACCCCTCAGCCTGGCCCTTGGCTTTGCTATGGAGGTGGCAGTGGGTTCGGGGGATATTGTTCGACGGTAGAAAGCGATTTCATCGACGAATGCGGGTTTGGCAGCTCGATACAAGTACGGGGAGCTTGGAGACTTGGAAGCGCGTGGAATATGCCGTGGACAGAGTCGATGGGCTAGTGATTGTGGAAAGTGGATCGGTGGTTGACCCCCCTGGAGAAGAAGATGAAGACAGAAGCTGTGTGATGAGTTGAACCTGATATCGCTACGCGATGCAGCAAAAGTATAGGGTGACTGCTAGGCAGCTATAGGACTCTTCAAAATACTCAGGCAGTTTAGGAGTTTCGTGTTTGAGGGAATCGTTGATTCGAGCGATTATACTTGCTTAATCCCAGTGACGGGATTGGCAGCCTTTCGTTTGATTCCCGAGAAAGCGGAGAAAATAAGGTGTTTGTTAAGTGGAACACGTTCTCGGGCACCCTCTGCCTTTGGCACAACCCTCTTAATTACCTCAAGAAAACGACAGAAAGTAAATACAAATATGCAACCACCGATGAAGACAAGTCATTGTTGAATCAATTTCTTCCGGCAGGATATATATTTTTCAGGGAGTCGCTTCAGGGACCCCGGTTTGTATAAGGTGGATGAGCATCTCGAGAAAGCAGGCTAGGGTCCGAGGATGGCTGATGCCCTCGCTTTTTCCTCAGCGGGCTTCTTGCCACCCGTAAGGGTAGGGAGGACGGAGAGTGTCAGCTGCTCCACTGAAATCTATTGCGAGATGGCGAAGTCCGTAGTCAGCTTGGCGCATTTCTGCTTTGGGAAGGAACATTATTGAGCGAACATCTGAGCAACGGCGATCTGCTTGAATATGGGACCGAGTCTGCTTGCAAGTTACAATGATAAGGTTATTGTCGCCGTTTACGGGCCTGGAAGTTTGCAACATGAGCTTCTTGGCGATAAAGAGGTCAAATGTTTGAGTTGCTCAAAATTTAATTGGTGCCGGAATTGCGGAAGAGAAGTGGAAAGGCATTCAGTTGAACCATGTTTTCACGGCATATGGCCCCATATTTGGCAGGATGATAATATGAACGGTCAAACGAGCATGCCAAGAAGAGCTACCTCTGTATGCTGTTCTCACTTGAGCCAAAGCAATTGCATGTGGGTAGCAATGCCACGTTGTACTGCGTATGAGCAATTATGATTCATATCCGAAATGGGATAGACACCTAGGGTCGCGGTCTCAGCTGACTAGGGGTTAGCGAGGATCAGCGCATGCACCTGACGAGCTCCACCACTTTCGCTTGGCATTGGTCTTCTATACGGTCTCCTACAATGTGTAGGCTACGCATATACTAAGCACTAGCGGAAGCCGCAACGCTTATCGGGTCAACTCTCCAACAATCATTGGGTTTTCTGAAGTGCCCTTCCTTCACGTGAGGCCCTGGTGAACCTATTGACTGACATCCGAGACATAGGCTCAACAAAACAAAAGGTAAATCTTCTCTTGGCTGTTAAAGAAATGTGTATGTGTTTTTTACATCCACTTGCCCGCCCCCCACCAAAGAGGCCGGGGGATACTCTGGCAAGCTTGGCATGACAGTCATGTTGAATCACTCTGAGCCATCTCTCGTAATGCCGTAGGATAGAAGAAAACGAATAGATAAAACACTGTAGATAGCCCATGGTAACCAAACTTGCATTGAAGGTAACATGATTGAAACTTAGTACTATCCATAACCTGAGGCAAGTCCAAATCGCTCGCAATATAGCCACCATCTCAATGATGACTGATCGCGGCTTATGAACCAATGCTTTATTCAAAGAAATGATGCACCGAAAGATCCGACATCGTCTGACATCCCATACAACCCTAAAATCATGACATGCCCAAATAAACCATCTCGTTCGAGCTGACAAGGTTTCTCAAGAGCGTTATGCCTTCTGCGACAGAAGCCGACGCAAAACCTCCACCTCACCATTCTTCTCGGCCAGCTGCAACTTGAGTGAGTCTTTTTCCTTGGCAGCTTCTTCCAGAGCCTGTTCAAGCTCGGCAATGCGATCGACCTTCTTCTGACGGTATTTAGCAGCAGCAGCATTATTACGACGACGTCGGTCAGCTTGTGCTTCAGTGCCGGGACTCAGGGCACGCTTCTTGCTGGGGTAGGTGGTAGGGTCGGATGAGCTTGACATTGCCGATGTGGTCAGGGGAGTCGTGGGTTGGGATGATTGGGGTGACTGGGTAGGTGGAATCAGGGAAGTTAGAGAAATTCCGATATCCTTGGGCTCTGTCTTGCAATTAGAAGTTGCACCTGTGGCAGGAGAGATGACTTACCAAATGAGTGTGAGAGTGCCGGTTCAGAGGTAGGAGTGGCTGCATCCAAACCATGATCGCTGGTACCGTATATGAATGGCATGGGATTTGTAAAATCGACATTAGGCAAAGGAAATAACGAATCGGAACATCCGAAGTCGGCATTGACAGGATAGGCAATATCTGTAGGTTCGAAATGGAAGAATGAGGACTGTAAGGTCGACAGTCCGGGGAAGTTTTCGACTGCGGATTCGATAGAGGCTTGAGGAGCAAAGGAAATGTCATATTCGTGCCACAGATCAGCACTATCCTGGCCAAATGTTTGCGTAGAGTTGCTGAGGCTGGAAGAATATTGCTGTTCGCGTGAATTGACACATGATGACCACCGATTGAACTCGTTGGTGGGATGGCTAGACACGAAGGAAGGGCCTCAAAGGAATTGAGGCCCGGAGGCAGTAGAGGTCTAAGATAGGTGTAAAGTGCACAACAAGACGGGAAGTCTCTCGAGAAGTAGAGAAGCAGAGAGGGCAAGGCAACAAGTAAGGCCAATTAAATAGTAGGTGTGGGATCGCACGCTAATGCAAGTCTGACTCAACGCGCATGATACTTGATACTGCCAAGACTGCCTGAGGTTTTCGTAATGGTGGGCATGCACGGTTTCTTACCTTTCTACGGCTGAAAGCTACAAGAGGGACAGTTTCCTGCATGACGAAGGATATGGCAAGCCAGATATCTTCGATAGGACACAGTAAGCGAAATGCTAGCTACAGATCAGGTGCGTAACGAACTGGTATATCTCTTGGATAAGGTATAATGCATGCTCTTCGCACTAAATTCTTTTCTACACAGCTCGTATCAATGTCATATTTGTGACAAC
Organism: Bathelium albidoporum; assembly: GCA_021031095.1. NCBI lineage: Eukaryota > Fungi > Ascomycota > Dothideomycetes > Trypetheliales > Trypetheliaceae > Bathelium > Bathelium albidoporum. The sequence continues at coordinate 63,936 of JAGFVP010000117.1, forward strand.
TTTCTATCAACTTTACTCTAGCTTTGTCATTGTTCCTGGCCCTGGCTAAACTACGCTTTTTCAAACCTTAGCAAAGGAGACACTCGGATCAGAAATATCGCCGGGGTATAAGGAAGGAAGGCGAGCGACTGAATTCAGAGCCCATGCACGCCTGGTGAAATATGTACAGCAAAGAATCCAAGAGACACACTCATTATGGAGCATTCGCTCGTTCTTTTGTACGATCTTCTGCCCAATGCCGATGCTCATCACGTAAACTGATCTGCACCCATTTTGTCGTAATGATGGCCCAAATTGCTGCCCACGCAAATGGCAGGGTCCAGCCAAGCTATGGAATATTAGCAATGCCATTGAGAAGCCTCGAAATGATCGGGATGAGAAACGCACCACATAGGCAACATCTTTTGAGACGGTAAATATGATCGCCGTCGTGGCTCCAGCTACCAGACACGCCGGTATCGCCCAGAACAGCGTCAATCGGTGAAGCATTTGCCGAAAATAATGGCTTGCATTGTATCGTGCATTGAATCTTTCCCTAAACTCAGTTCCTCCCGATCCGTCAACAGCAACGATATCTTCGATAATGGAATAGATGCCTGGGCGCAGTGGGGCTCCTTGAGGAAGAGAAGAAATCCGGAAAGGAGCGCGCATGCCCAGTAGACGAGCTACGTCGACAACTAGGAGTTCGACGCCGAACGCAAAAGTGAGGGTGGGGACGGGCATGGAAAGTAGGCGGATGGGAGGTTCGGTTGGGACGGTGCCAACGATGAGCTCAATCATGATGATCATCCACGCAAACGAATAGTTCCAGTGGAACCAATCCAGCTACGCAGGGGTCAGCTACTGGTTTGAGTTTTGCCAACCTTCTCCGTAACATACGTATGCTCTGCGAGCTCCAATGGCTCGGCATGTTGAGCCCTTTTTCCATAATCTCCAGAAGCGAAGAAAATATTCAACGATCGACACACAACCCAATGCTCCCGTACTTATACTGAAGACCGCATTATGTGACAAATGTGTGCCATAGAAGAGCCCGAAGTAAAGGGCGATCGGCATCGCTACTGAATCGAGGAACACCAAGGACCAGAATATGAGAATGCTCCATTTTCGGATGCGCAGTGAGTATTCAAGTGCAGGAGGACCAGTTTCGATAACGCCCATTGAAGGTGTCGAATCGTTACTTTCTGCGATTGCGCTTGGCTCTCTCGTTCCATCTTGAGCGATGGGAAACGATGGCACCGGAGGAGCCGAGGAAGACCGTTCGATAGGTGATACTTCTTGATTGCTCGATTTCCTTCTGCTGATATTCAGGCTTGGTCTCCCACCTGCAAGACTTTGGCGTGGACTGCTGAGGCTGGGTCTATTGCCCGTCCGGCTGATATCGGTGCTCTGTCTAGCTGGTGCTTGGAACATCTTGTCAATATAGTGGTGCAGGCCAGTAAAGGTCTGCTCGAGGTTGGTGACAGAGCTCAGAATTTTGAACGTAAGAATGGGGAGATGATGCTGCGTATCCTTGGGCTGCCGCTGTCAGCCCCAGCTGGCAGGGATCTTCTCAATGTTAGGTGGCTAGAAGAAGATAGATCGGAAGGATCGGAGTTGGTGACGCCGTGCTTGGCGACGGAACAGTTCAAGATGGTGGAATGGCTAGCGAAGGCAGGGCAAGAAATTCAACGCGCATAGTGAGGGCACGCAGCAAGAATTACTGGAGTCGTACGATTCGTCTAATGGTGACGAGACTGTGGAGGAGCAATGACGAAGGGTCGAGGGTACCCTGCTGCTCCTGTTACCTCCAACTTGCCCGCTCTGTGACGCGCAACTTCAAACTGGGATTAGCTTGGCAAGAAACGGCGTCTACCTTATTCGCCGTTGCGTCTCAGTTTTCCGAGTGGCTGCTGACTGCCATGCAACCGACAAATCATCCCGGCCACGAATTGACCGACCCACCGACTCTTTATTTATCCTTTCGCACGTGTTCTATACCAAATACCCATTTTGGTTCAGTTTTCCAGCCCGAGGTGGAATGGCTTGCGAAAGGATGAGAATTTGGCATATTCTCATCAACAGACAATGGTAGGCTTCTATGGCAAACCTCGTATGTACGCATTAAACCGGTCGCAGGCTTGCTTGCGTTAAACATTGGGCGTATTCGAGCCGACAACGGCGACGGGAGAGCATCAAAGTCGATGAGACCAAATGATCGGCGATATCGTGGCTGATGACGTCAAAGCTCGTCTCGACCACCACTCCACATCTCTATCTCCACCCCTGATCCTCTTACATTTTCAAAACAACTCTTGGATTATGTGATCGACCCTTGGCGCGCCAACCATGCGCGCTGGCAGTCGCATTCTTCTCACCTTACTTTGTTTCCTGGTCTCGACCGGCTGGTGCTTTCCGACCTCCCAAGCACCGCTTGCTGACCATGTCACGCGAAATCACTCCGTCTCTCCTCAGCTCTTTGCTGAGCTGGAGGAACTGGCGCGTCTTGTTGATATTTCGTATTGTGTTGGGTTGACCGGCACTGGTATCCAGAAGCCCTTTGAATGTGTCAGTCGTTGCGGCGACTTCAGTGACTTTGAGCTCGTCACAACATGGAATACAGGGCAGCTGATGTCCGACTCCTGCGGCTACATTGCCCTCGCCCATACCCCTTCTAACCCTCGAATTATCGTGGCATTTCGAGGCACGTATTCCATCGCGAACACCGTTGCGGATCTCTCTACAATACCCCAAGAATACATACCGTACCCCGGTGATGGCGATAGCGATGGGACCGAGACCCAAGCCTGCAACAACTGTACCGTCCACAGCGGCTTTTACCGCTCTTGGCTCAATACTCGCCCTCATATTCTCCCCGCCCTCGAATCTGCCGCAGCCAGATACCCCGACTACATCCTCACGCTGGTGGGTCACTCCCTTGGCGGCGCTGTTGCCGGCCTTGCCTCCCTCGACTTCCTCGCCCATGGCTGGTTTCCGCGCGTCACCACTTTCGGCGAGCCGCGCCTGGGCAACGATGAGCTCGCGCGCTTCCTCGATCGTCGCTTCCAACCGGTCGACGAGGACGACAACAACAATGTGTATGCTCCTAGCGATATGAGCAGTGCATACAGACGCATTACGCACGTCGACGACCCAGTACCGCTGCTGCCACCACGAGAATGGGGCTTTCGCATGCATGCAGAGGAAATCTATATCTCCAAGGCGGAGCTGAGCCCAGACGTCGGAGATCTGCGGCGCTGCGACGGAGATGAGGATCCACACTGCATTGCTGGCGCAGAAGCTGTCGCTGCTGCAGCGGAGTCGGCTGCGGGCGCGGTAATGGTGAATGAGCTAGGAATGGGAAAGGGTCGCAGTACGCGGGTCGAGAACGACATTTGGGGCGTGCCGCCAAGATACAAGCTCTGGCAGCTTTTCTTTGCGCATCGGGATTATTTTTGGCGGCTGGGTTTGTGTATACCAGGAGGAGACCCGCATGATTGGGATAGGGAATACCCGCAACTTGGTATCGATAGTAGTAATTAACAGTTAGCGGAGGATTTGTTTCATAAGGGGGCCGTCTGTTTAATAAGTCGCCGGATGGCGGCGCAGGACCAACTGCTAGTCAGATCGAGTCTCCTCGAGTCAAAATTGGCAGATCAGCGCTTAGATATGCAGTCGCTTTTCCAGAATAACCTACCCTGTTTTGAGACTCGCTCCTAGTGTTAGGAAGATTCAACCCAGATACCATCCTTTGTTGTTGATGTCGAGGAAGGATGTTCAGTCTGTATCTGGCGTATTTTAGAGCTAAAGCCAATGGTTCCGCCGGCGGGATAAAATCAATATTCGTTGATTTGAGCTTCAAAGCCCGAAGTTCTTTGCTTCTCTATAGCGTTAGCACATTGGTGTCTTGAATATCATCTCATGTGCGTCCACCTCGACAGTACTAATACAACGCGACCAGGCCCATGCTTTCGAAAGTCGGCCGGTTCTCTTTCACGTAGCAACCATTTGCTCTTCTGTCCTCCTCTATCCGCATCATTCGCCCTCCAAGTCTCCCACCTTCTCCAGCTTTCCCATCGCCCGCTTCTCCCCCATCTCTCCGATAATGCGTATCCGATCCAAACGGACCTTGTCCCCATCGCCCTCGCCATCTACCACGAACATCACCAAGCTTGTCACCCTCTGGAACTTGACGAACCGTAGCTCTAGCTTTGCCGTTGCTGTTGTCGCATCCCAGTCACCCGGCTGCAATACGACTTCTTGCGTGAAGGGCTCGTCCTCGGCCTCGTCAAAGGAAAGGTTGTTGGGGCGATTAATGTACAACCGTATCGTGCGCGGTCGAATCGGGACGTCCTCCTCTTCCTCCTCACCGTCGACACTACCAGAAGGGGGCGCCGAGGTGATATGCAGAGTATGCACCTTCAACGTAGACTGAAATGGTATAAACAGCATCATCTGCTCGTCCGTATCGCTCTCTACCCAGTCTGACTTTCCACCTTCCGTCGACACCGTCCCCTTCTCCTTCCCTTTCCCGATTGCTGCTAGGGTACGTGGCCGGCTTGCGTGGAACAGCGTTCTCGCATCCCCAAGCGCACTATCGACATTCAGCAGATCGAGACCGCGCACGTCGATTTGGTCGGTCACGTCAGCATAATTGCGCGGTAAGGGCGCGCCGAGCCAGGTATCGCCGGAGGACGAGGTATCGCCGAAACCACCTGTCAAAGAGGATGTGGCATCGGCTTCTTGAGCGAGCTTACGGACAGCTTCGTTAAGGCCTTTGGCGTCGGCACCGAGGAGTCGGGAGACTTCGCGTCCCTTTTTGAAAACGAGGAAGGTAGGCATACTGCGGTGGATTAATTTCAGTTTAGCATTGGGTATTTGGACTGGAGCAATTGCATGGGAACGGGAAGCAATGGAGTGCTACACACGCAGTAATGTTATAAGATTGTGCGATCTGTGCCTGTTTATCGGTATCGACTTTGGTGAAGGTAATTCTACTCGGACGCGAAAGCTGGGAAGAGAGCTGCTCGTAGAGCGGGGCGATGGTTTTGCAAGGCCCGCACCATGTTGCCCAGAAATCGGTGACGACGATGGTGCTGCTGGAGAGGACCTGCTGGAACTGGGTGGGCGATTGAATCTCGACTATTTGGGACATTGTGCAAACGATGTGCGGAGTGGAGGACTCGGGGATGAAGAGGAAGATCGTGGTCTAGATTTATTTGTGGTGGGGCAACGTCACTCGCGAATAGCGAAAGGTTAAGTCCGATAGGAAACTTTTGGAAAGCAAACAACTACATGCAAATTGCATGCTTAAGCATTATTTGCTCGAAGACTAATACAGTAAAGATAGGCGGAGCTTGATCCTACTGCGTTGCTCATGTCCAAACGATTCCCCGCCACATCGAACACAACAGATCATCATCGAACAGGTAGCCAGGTGATGACCAAGCTTCAGGTCCAACTGTGATTGCATCCGACGGCAATTTGTTTGTTATGAGGGATCTTGTAGGTCTTGCGCCGACCAGGACGGAAAAGAAATACATCGTTGCCTGGAGCTATACCTTCTTAACGGCATATTACGGACCACGTATAGTTGCGTTCGTAACAAACCTCCGCCAACGCCTTGCTCGCCGGCGGCAGCAACGCCAGAATCGACGTGATCCGCCTCGACACGGTCCAGGCACTTAGCACAAGCCTCCTCTCTTGTGACAATGGCCTCCCATGTCTTTGTCATCGATTCATCCGCGCGTCGTACTCAGATCAAGACATCCCCTGGCACCTATCTGAGAGAAGTCCTCGAAAAGGCTTGTAAGAGCAAGGGATTCGACGCAGATCAATACGAGCTCAAGCAAGGCAATAAGCATCTCGATCTCTCACTCAGTATACGACTATCTGGTCTCTCGTCAGGTGCTAAGCTAGACCTCGTCCAAGCCTCCCGAACCCCCTCTGTGATCTCAATAGCTTTACAGCTACCAGAATCAGAAGGAAATGCTCGAATCACAGACAAGTTTCCGAATAACACATCGATATGGCAAATCTTGCGCAGATTCGAGAGCGGCGCAGCTGGCCAGGAGCAGTCTACTACCAAAAAACAGTACAACTTTACTCAGCGAGGTGTGGTGCAGGTTCAGAATGGAGCGTCTGGAGCTGGAAGGATGTACTACGAGACGCCGGTCATTTTCGTGCTTGGCAGAGAAATAGGAACTCTTGCAGATTTACAAAAAACGCTTGCGCAGCTAGGCTTGAACAAAGGCAACTCATTACTGCGGCTGAGCTTCAAGGATACGCAGCAACCGATTGAAGAAGCTATGGCAGAAATCTCTTGCTTTTTCAAAGACAATCAGACATCAGATTCCATGGATGTCGATACCGTTGACGTTGCCGCACAACCGCGACCACAACTGACACAGGAGCCCGAGTCAGGTTCGAATACGAAAATCTCTGCGGAGATTCAGCCCACGACCTTACAACTACCGTCTGAGCCTACTTCCCTAGAGATACCAACCAGCACTGGCCTCCCGACCGACAAGATGTCCGCACCTGCCGAACCCACCAACCCCATGACACCTCACCTGCCAAATGGCAGCAACTCTACCTCCGCCTCCTCACTTCCCCCCAACCCTACATTTACCACCCCCTCCGGCCAACCCCTAACCATCTTCCTCCCCTCAACTACCTCAACCCCCGCCCTTGCCCACGCCTCACACTCTCCGCCAACCAGCACCTACACTCCCAGCCTCGATCAAATGCGCGCCCATCAAGCCCACCTCGCCGCGCGCGCTCAGCCTCAGCGCCTCGCCTCGGACGCAGAACTCGCCGCGCAAGCCGCTGCTCGGCAAGATCGGCTTGCACAGGTAGAAAGCGTGACGATCGTGGTGCGCATGCCGGATGGAGCGCGTGTGCAGGGCGTCTTTGGCGCGGAGGAGACGGTGGGCGGGTTGTACGTATGTGTGAGAGGATTGTTGAGCGAGGAGGTAAGGGGAGAGCCGTTTGAGTTGAGGTACGTGGATGATCATGCGAAGCAGGTGGTGATGCAAGAGAATGGGTATGGGGGAAAGACTATGTTAGTGCGCGGGCTGGGATTGAGGGGAAGGACGTTGGTGAGTTTCGTGTGGGAAAAGGAGGCGGGGCAAGTGACGAGGGAGGTGCCGGCTCTGAAGGCGGAGGCGAGGGAACAGGGGAAGGACATGGTCGTGAGGGATGTAGAAGGGAGTGAAGAGAGTGAGGGCAGAAGTGAGAGGGATGTTAGAAAGACGGCGGAGGCATCAGTGAAGGAAAAGAAGGGGAAGGGGGATGTAGAGAGTAAGATGAAGAAGTTCCTGGGATTGGGGAAGAAGTGAGATGCACAGGATCAACAACTTTACGCATTTTCGACAAACACAGCAAATTGTGTACCGCTGTGCATGTAAAGGATCTATAATGTAGTTGACTGGAAAAGTGGGATTCCATGTAAATGAAAATAATTGCTTCGCAGGGCATGCATGCAATTCGATTATGCCGATATCATAACGCCCAACCTCAGCACGGTGCCAGATTCCTTGCACAGCTGAATGACCTCCTGCATAAATACAAAGCATCCATATGATCTCTCCGCAGAAATCATGCTCAGTGTTGTGCTGCTCTCCTTGATTCTGCAATCACCTTGGTCATCTCATCCACCTTGGCCTTGGCCCTTCCAAATGTGCCAAGCCGCTTTTTGGCTAGCTTACGGGCGCGTTTGTCTTTGCTGTTGCGGAGAAGTTCGATGACACGACGTTCGTACGGTGCAAGGCTAGGTTGAAATATACGTTAGTTACTGTAGACAGAGGATGTGCATAGGGAAATTGTGGTCAAACAAACCCGCGAACAGAGATATTGTGGTAGGATTGATGTCGAGTCGAGACTTACCCTGCGACTTCCTTGACGATTTCTCTTACAAATGTTGTCCTCCGCGTAGCATGACCATGGCGATTCGAAATCTTGGCTTTTGGCGTGCGCGGTGTAACTTTCTGTACGCAGATACTTCATCAGCGCTTATCCTCCCTTTTTGCTCCTCAAGACGTACGTGGCCGGCATTGAGGCCAACGGCAAGGCCGCTCTTCTGCTTGACTTCCTTGGGCATTGTATGTGCGTGACCGATCGTGGTTTGGATGGTTTCTTCAGAGCTCAATCCTGATGTAGTTGAATTAGCGTCCACGGTGCGAACGTCTACTGTCGGGTTGCATCGTTTCTCCGCCGCCGACAAGCGAAAAACGGGCGGGTCGTTTCATTCCATGCATGCCGCGGGCTCATGAGCGCCCGGAAATCGGGCCGAGGCATGGGATTGGAACGAAATCCCGCGTGCCAAGATGCTCAATTTGCGGCCGATGACGTGAATCCAAGTTTCGGCGCGTCAACAATCCCAGTAAATACGGAGTACCGACTTATGTCAACCGATCAAGCTTGTTTTCCCCATGGCCGTGTCTTCTTCCTCTTCTTCTCTGTCGTTGGATTGGGATCAACCTTCGCGTCCCAGCTTTCGCTTTCCCCACGGAGCTGGTGGTTGAGGCGAGTAGCCTCATCTTATTGTATTCATCTTTTTGGCGCGAACTCAGACGGATCCCCGCTGCCAAATCGAGCAGATTGTTAGATATATGAGCTCTAACATCTAAGACGCCCTCCTTTTGTCTTCGTTGCCCTCCTTCGACTTTTCGCCAGAATAGAAATAGGTTCGCGAACCAGTCAACATGATTGCAACCGTGGCGTGGGTGCTCCCTATAATAAGTGCTGTCGTTTGGCTGGGTAGGTCCACATGCGCTCATAGGAATCGCGATACTTTTGAAATCAGGTACTGAACCTTACAAGGCATGCTGGCTGCTATGCTCGGATACTGGGTCGCCTCTGGTTCTCCACGTTATGCCGCTGACCATGGCGATCAACATATCGCGTACGACCGCTCCTAACGTCTGTGTGCCCTTATAATCGACGAAACTAAGAACGCTTCAACTAGTTACATATCAGATGTTGGCGCATATAAACTGAGGCCGCTATTCATCGCTGGCTCTGCTACTATGGTGGTAACGCTTGATCTTGCTATGATTGCAGAGCGATGGCTTCGGCACACAGGACGATTGGCTCACAATACGAGCTGGAGCCAAAAGATACTATCAATTCTTGCCATCATCACGGCTATTATTGGGGCAGCCGGATTAATTCTGCTCAGCATTTTTGATGTGGCGCAATACCCGCGCACGCATGACGCGCTCCTTGCCGTGTTCATGTGAGTACATCATCTACATAAAAGCTTTGGGATCTCTGGCTCATACGAAACCCAAGTATCGGATATGTTCTCTCTGCGATCTTTATATGTGCCGAATACCAGCGTCTTGGAATCCACTTCCGCGAACGACCTATCCTACGTAGATCCTTCTGGATCAAACTTACCTTCATCATCGTTGAAGTCGGCCTCGCTATTGGTGCGTCTACTGACTTTTCCCCTTTCCCAGTTCTCAACTTCTCCCTTTTACTTGTTTTCAGACCCTTCTTTCTTTTAGATTGCGCTCATAATATTGCCCTTTGCTTTATTCTTAAGCGCAGCGCCTCCCTCTTTACTTCTCCACTCTGCTACAACATTCCATTCCTCCCCCATTCCCTAAATTTACGCCTCCCTACTTGATTACTAAGGCCTTATCTCTGCCATATCCGTGGACCTCGCACTAATTTCATTTTTCAGGCTTTGGCGTTGAAAACGACCGCAAGCGCTACAACCCCGCTGCCGTCCTCGAATGGATTATTGCCCTCATCTTCACGGGTTATATCCTCTCCTTCCTGGTTGACCTTCTTCCTGCTCTTCGCCACAAGCCAGGCTCTCTCAATGCAGCTGACCCAGAGATGGCCGCCGTCGCTGCCTCTACCGATAATTACTCGGGCGACAGCGGGCACGGGTTAGCGGGTACGGGTGGCGTGGGTGATGGCAGGTATTATGGCCACGAGGGTGGAGCTGGAGGGGTGCAGCCGTATGAAATGACGGGTCCGCAGCCGCCGTCGAGAAACTTTTGACATCAGAGGGAAAGGCGGTGGTAATGATTGGGAAAACTCCGGGTTGGATAGTACATTGTATAAGGTATATTTTCCTTGCATCGGGATTTACATATGCGTCTTGCGTCTTGCATTGGGTACGGTGGACTTGTGCTGTATCATGCTGGTGCCATCTTATATCACAACCGGAAGCAATGGGACCCTACTCTCAATTTCCTATACGCTAAACATGAATAGATTTCCATGAAAACTCATACTATCTTGCACCTCTCGGCTTTCTCCCGGACATTTCTCCGAAATCTCCGTAATGCAAAATAACCAAACGCTCCAGTATTGCGAACAGCTTGCCCCAGCCTTGAAAATCTCTGGTCTTAGGATAGGCTTGTTAGAGATGTTGGAACTCTGTTACTTTGGGGAGGTACGCTTCTTTCCTGATTCTAAGTTCATATATTTTGGTTCTTTATAACTCCTTGGCCTAACGATCTAGAAAAAAAATGAATCAACAAATAAGTAAAACAGGGCGTGCCTTTAAGAAAAGGAAGAAGCGAAAGAAGAATATATGAATAGCAGAATGGACTGCAAAACATGACCCCAGGTGACGCCTCACGGTTGTGGTTTTGCATGATCTTCCCCGATCTGTCGTGCTCGTCACTTTTCGTGGTCGTTCGGTGGTCATACTTCGTCATCCTTCGTGGTTATCGATACTTTGTGGTTGTCGTGCTCCGTGGTTGGCAGAGTTGAAAAAGACGCTTATTGAAGGTGTCAGAGAGCTTAAAGAATAGATTTTGGTATCCTCCTAGCACAAATCCATGACAGAGGCCTCACACCCGAGGATCGGCGGAACACTTGATCACCGCCTCCGCCATGACAGTGGTCGAATCGCTCGTGATTCAACATGCCTATTCCTCACGCTGCTACTCTGCTGCGTCTGTTATAGCGGGAATCAGTCGGCCGCTCTTCTCCAAAAGTCACTGTCTTTATCAATGTCATAATTATCGTCCCCAATATCATCGTCGCAGTCGGAACGATTCCAAGCATCTTCATCCATGTAATCAAGAGATACGTCCTCGTCCGACTCTTCCACACATTCTGTTGCACTAATTGTCCATTCGTGACTCTCCATCTCCCTCCTTATGTAATCGCTCGGGCCGTCCTCATATACCTTGATGATAATTTCTTGTAGGGACGAAATGGTTCTGAAGAGGGTGTCGACCAGCTTGAATGCTTCGGTGACGACTTTTGGGCTGTCTAGTGCATCGAGACTGAACTCCATGGCATTTGTGCTATATAAAGACGTCGTGAGCGTGCTCAGGTTGCCACAACCGCTCTGGATGTTTGCAATGATGCTGATGCTGTCCTCCTCGAGAGCAACATCACCAGGATCTAAACAGCGGAAGTTCGGAAAATTGATATGGATATGTCGAATATCATCGGAATTATTGCGGCCGATGGTCTTGAGGAATGAGGCTACATCGTCAGAGGTGGCCGTGGTGAAATCGAAGTAGTTCTGGGTGAAGAAGAGCGAGCTGGCCTCGCGGTGGATGGTCTTGTTCGTGTGGAGGAGCCCAAGTGTGAGCTCCTGTCGTTGATCGTAATCAATCCAAGGGCCAATAGGCTCTTGGTGCAGTAAGCATAGCTCATATACCCTGTTGCGAAGCTCGCTGGGTAGGCTCAAGAAGTTGGACATATCAATAGTCGCGAGGCCAGTGATGCACTTGAAGCTGTAATATCTCTTCGCAAGATATGGATTTCGTGGAGTGCAGTCAAAGATTGAGCTATGTCAGACGTTCCTTAAATACGCAAGAGCGCGCAGTTCGTGCGTTTCCCCAGCTATTGACCACGGCTAGGACGCAAGGGATAAGCTTTTAGCTCAATATTAGTTAAGTTAGGTTATTTTCCCAAGAACGCTAAATTTGAAAAATAGGGGTGGACCCTGATAGGTAAGACTGAACCCTTACTTACTACCAGGTACTATACCTAACCTGATTGTTCAATTATTCATTTAAAATTCCTATTCATGCTTGCGCAATTTTTGCTATTTTAAGATCCCTGCCTGAATTAAAGTCATGCATAAGTACCTAAAGGGCAAAGCATCGAATGATTGATTCATCCCGCAAAGAAGCGGCTAGCTCTACCTCAAGGCTCTAGTTGATATCGTTCCGTAGAGAATATTCTACGCAGGGCAACGCCCTTCTTCTCTTCCTAACACTGTCTGTAATATCAGGTACCTGATAATACAGGAAGGATTCGTCCCAGGACTTCACTCTTAATACACGCCGTTTTTATCACAGTTACATGCACAAGGATAAAATTGCGTTCGTCACACTGCGCAAGCTAGCAGGGCAGCAGCAAGCAGAACGTGGCATTGCACACACAAGAGTATTCAATGCCTATCAACTGCATGGACTTGTAGATCTGCATATTGACAGTCATACTGCGAACCTTTCTTGGCAAATGTCAGTTGATGATCCAGACAAATGCCTCGAATCTCCTGTCACTTGCAGCCACCATGCAGTCATATCCACATCTAGCCACTTCATCGCCAACACTGCTCGCTTGAGCATTGCTGAGCTTCATGGTTAGCACAGCAGCTCAGTCAGCACCTCCCCTCGCCCAGTCAAATATTTGGCAAGCGCTTCCGGGCTCTTTATACTGCAACGAAATCCTTTCGGTCATCACTGACTCAAGCATCGATAACGATGCAGTGCAGGCTATCCAAATCACCAACGCGAGCCTCTAAACTATACCACCTAATGTTGCCCTTCGGCGTTTCCTTTTCCAGACCAAGAATCTCAATGGCACGTCCATTCCAGCCTCAGTCTTCGTGTTGTGGCCGTGGATGACGCACCGCCTACAAAACGTCTCTGGCATCCCTATTGTCGCATGGACCCACGGAACCAGCGGTGCGCCTGCTGAATGTGCACCCTCACATGTCGTACGTTTCATCATTTGTTTTGTATCAGGGCCTCCTAGAGGAGGTAAGAGGGGAAAGTCTGCGTTCCTGTCTTTATCCTTCCCCTTGGCGGCTAGCTAACAGAACCTATCGTTATTTCGTTGCAGCAAAACCTCTGGTACCAATTCGACACGCCCTTCACACTCGCGCTCCAGGGTTATGCGGTTATTGCCCCGGACTGTGGGGGCCTGGATATCAGCCAGACAACCGACGGCACCTTCATTCCGCACCAATGGGGCGCCAGTCCTGCCAAGACCAACGATCTCTTCTACGTCTTGGCGTAAGGCATGGCCCGCCAAACTAAGCCACAACTTTGTCGTCATGGGCCACTCGCAGGGCGGTGGCGCTGCATGGGCTGCCGCCGAGCGCCAGGCGCGGGACCCAACTCCGGGCTACCTGGGTAGCATTGCAGCCAGTTCGCTGACCGACATCGCCCTGTATGGGCGTAGACGATAAACGGGAGTATGGATTACTCTAGGTGTCAAGCGATCCAGTATCCACCTGGAAGAAGTGATAACACTCAGGACAAGAACTTCATGTTGGCCCTTTATAGGTACCAATCCATTCTATTCTGGATTACGATTAACAACAGGGAAGTGGAGGACAAGCGCTTTTATTGCAAAATAAACTGTTTCCCAAATAGTGTAGCAATGTAGTCGGTACGTCGGACCCGGAATTCATATCCGAGCTCTCTTTCCGGTTTACCCAGCAACCTTATTTATGATCCGCTATCCTTGCCGTCTGCCTTTTTGTGTCGCTGATGTGGTTAGAGTCTAGCCTGATTTAAATAAAAGCATTTCCTACCGATCACTTACTATCTTTTCTTTCGCGACATATTAGAGTCACCCTATGTTCCGTGGTTGCTGTGCCAGTTGTCATAGACCACAGTTCTGAAGCACCATCTTGATTCAATCTCTACGGAATCTGAGCTATTTATATACACAAATTACAGCTGTTTCTAGCCCCGATCTCGTCCTTCTGAATTCGGCTGTGATATCCGCTGAGGGGTAAACAACTATTGATTCGTATTTGTATGCCTCCTTTTGGCACAGAGCTGCGCAACCTCAATAGCCTGTACGCTTTCCTTGATAAGCAGCTTGCGTATCCTTGACGCCAGTCCAGCCCTGGCATTCATCACTTTGTTCTTTACTGTCGCAACAAGAGACAGTGATCTAGATGCCACTTCGTAGGATGCATTCATTATTCTAAGTCTTCAGAACTAGCAACTGCGTTTTGAGTTCTGCCCTAATGCACGTCCTACAGTACCTTCAAAGCAAATGAAGCCCTTCGAAATGACGATCTATTTAATTTGCTAGGTACATCAAGTGTTCCACTTTCCGTGCTGTCTGCGACAGGGTAAATTGACGCACTTGTCATAGATGACCTGTAGTAAACGTCACGAAATAGCTAAGCAGGAAAACCTATCTGCACCGTTGAGATACCGGATAATCTGGAAACTTAAAGAATGCACTAGCCAGGCTCGCCTGATAGCATATAAAATTTTGAGTAGCTGGACTTGGCCTCACTACGGAACCCACAGGAGATGAGATCATGAGATCGGTTCGGTGGTGCTTAGAGAGCGCTGGGTCACTACTAGCAGCACCCTGTGCGGCATAATGATCTCGGCTAAATGCCTATGACATGAGGATCTGATTTCAGCTGATGCATGATTTGGAGTGACCAGATCGCAGCAGTTATTTTGGATCGGAACTTCTGTTGATCTCTATTATGCTGGTCTGCGTACGCGTACGAGTAAATCAAGGCTTGTACCGAGAGCACGGAATGATGGAACGTTGTAATCTTGCATTTCATTTGTTTCACTCCACCTAAGTCGTAGATAAGCTTTAACAGTTGCAGGTTTCCAGTCAAACCAGTTTGAGCTCTTCGCGAAGATCTCACTTGTGGACAATATGGTATGCACTATGCACACAGTATGTATAGACATATGAAAAGCTGAGGATAGATGCTCCTTGTTACAAACCAATCTTTAAAGTTTCAGACGATATGAGTGCTTTCTATCGGTGTGATATCACGATCACTCTGAGTCATGGACGAATGCCTTATGCTGTGCTTCGGCATCTGAGCCAAGTCAACTGCGTCAGGCATTTTGTGGCTATTCTTCTTCCGATTCGAGTCTAGACTTCTTGCCGAGGAGTAACCTTTCGAATATAGCAGAGTTCGAAACTGTCTTTGTTTCTTCTTCTCTTTATTGAATAGCATACGATATGCGATCAACGGGAGACAATGAAAGCAATCTCAATCTCAACGGTGTCAAGAACGACAGGGACGTAGAATTTTGACGAAATGAAACCCTCAATAAAGAACACTGTCCGAACAGTATCGGTAACCACACCGAGAATGGCCAAAGAGAAAAGTGCGCCCAACCCAAGTTTCTGTCGTAGTTGCATCCGAAGCCCGTATAGAATCCCAAATGGCAAGACCATCACTACATGCGATTAGAAATCTTCGTGAACGGTCTTGCAATGATCGTACCTGCAATATGCGAAACTACGTGGACTGCGCAGAACATCTTGAGGAGTCGAATCTGGTACTTCCTATTCTCAGGGCTCATGCAAACCGCTGCAGATGGTCAGCCGCGAACTCTTCAGCAGCGACTAATTGCATATACCAGCTGTAAAAAGATCCTGTGTTCTGCCTCCGCATTCAGCCAAGCTTCCATCGACTGAAGCCCAGAACGAACTAAACGTAATGGCAAACATTACCCAACAGGCCCTCATGAAGCACTCCTTAACTGCGAATATGGTCTTGTAGAAAAACAAGAAGCTGAACTTGACTGCATAAATCGAGAAGAAGAAGATGCTGGATGGTGCAACTTGAAAGTGTAAGTACTTCCTCTCGTTTGCTGCTGTCAGCAGATCGTCTATGAGTCACCTCCCATGCCACTTGCGAAGACCTTTTGACTGTCAACGTATTTCTCCGCCTCCGCTTTCACAGACCATCCGAAATTTCCCTTCCTACCGCACAACAACGTCTGTCCGCCTACTTACCATGACTACAATCATGCAGCTCCTCTCTACCATGATTACCTTATCTCTTCTCTTCCTGTCTCTCACCTATTGCTCTCTCCTATCCCGTAAGTCTTGCTCCCTTTCCCCACCTCTCCTCAACCGTCCATCCTAAACGCTCCCTTCTCGCCCCTCTCTCGTCCCACGCCCTCTTCGCCCGCTACAACCACTAGCTCTTCTCTGACATCTTGAAGAAGTGCCAATAATAACAGTTCTGCAGCACCCTCTTGATTCAATCTCTACTGGAATTGAGCTGCTTCTACACACAGATCAACACCTGTTATTCGATCGGAATCTCATCCTTCTGAAACTCATTGATTTGTCAGCTAAACGGTCCAGAATAGTCGAATCTCCGTAGTCGACACCTTATGAAACCTTGACAAGAAGTGCATAAAGACAAATCTACGATAGTCTCAGAAATAGTCCGCTATGAGAATGACGTCATCAACCCACGTGGTTCCACAATCACTTCAGAAATCGTTCGCTACGAGAATGATGCGATCTCGTAGGGGTAGAGATAGATGAGAAGAAAAGGGATGTGAGAGAGGTCGCGCGCTACGAGGATGACGTCATGCCACGAGATACCACGACTGTGAGTGACATTGTGGTGTATGAGAATGATGAGGTTTTAGGGAAAGAGTGAATGATCGCGGTAAAGAGGAGTTATTAATGCTGGATCTTACAACAATGAGATGCGAAGAGGATGGATATGGGTATGTAGTGTATACTATAGCATAGTATTATTAGTACCTGATGGTGATTATTTGGTAACTTCCCAACATTGTAGGTTCAAAACCATCAGCGGTGAACTTTTGAGCTATCTTATCACAAATGTATAGAAAGTCAGGATAGCATAACTTTATAAAAGATCGATGGTAGATGGCATGGACGGACCTGCAGTATTGTTGATCAACGAGTGCAGTATAATGACTGCCCGGAATTAAGCAGACCGTCGACCTTCTTCCAATACAGTTGTACTAACGCTGTTCCAGTTATTCAGGGCTATCCGACACCGTGAAGAGGCACATGCTGTTCGCCAGACGGCTTTGATAATTGGAAGAACTCATGCGGGTAAAACTCGAGTTATCAAAGTAATGGCGTTGTGTGAGAACATTCGTTGAACGTACATGGTGAAAAGAAGAGAGGAACTCAGATGTCATTTCTGTTTGCGAAGGCGCAGTGACAATGTAATCGAGCTCTACTCGCTCACCGTAGCATAGCGAATGTGCCAGATAGAATAGCCATGCACTGTTTGTATAACCATGCAACGTTCAGCAAAGTTTTGCTCAACTAGATCTGGAGCGGTCGCAAGGACATCGTTCAGTTACTGATGGATAAGGGTGCTGATGCCAACGTGCGGGGTGGCCAAGCCGCTTCATTGAGGGGTCTACAGATGTTGATTAACTACTGCTGGACGAAGGTGTCAATACTCATGTATGGCATGGCTAAAATGACAGTGCCCCTTATATTATTTCACCTCCTGAACGTGGGAGCTAGCCGCTTTGATATTGTTCTTTTAACCGAATTCCAAGCTGGCGCCATCGTTTGGCAGTCACAAGTAAAGCAGCCACAAGTAGAGCAGCCACAGCCTGGGCTTCATTTGTTGACCGATGTAGAATACACCGTAACGGTCCCGTAGTATTCGTAAACTATTTGGCACTAACCAGAAATTTAAGGTGCTCCAGTTGAAAGCAACGCACATTGGTGAAGCTCTTCCTCCGAAACGGTTTGCGGAACGGCGTTGACGAACATATAAGGGCGAGAACTTTAGGCAGAGCAGCGGTTTCCATGTACATTTCATAGGCACTTACTTCACGGTGCATCAGTCGTCCTCTTGGAGATAACATTGTATGGAATTCGCTATGGTCTACGTTAGCGGCAGCTTGATCGAAAATCTGCTATAGAGCATGAAGGTGAAAGTGATATCGCGCGCTTTCATAAACATGATTGAGCGCATAGCATTTTGGTATAACAACCAGCGCAACCACGGCTGTGCTTTGATTGCGGCGTGATGGAATAGTTGGACGTGCGGCATCGTTTCATACTAGAATAATTTTAGGCAAAACTGGCAACTGCTTTGATCAGAATTACGGATCCATGTAGTAAGCTCATAAAGACTTCTGAGCAACAATGGATACGCGGCTGATAATAACTCTCTAGCATCTCGCTGAGGCTGCCAAGCTCCATTCATTATTTTGAGAAGCATCAGGAATAGCGAAAAATTGATGGCGGCGAAGTGGTAAAGTTGAAATTCGCCTCAGGAGTACGCTATCCTGCACCTAAATCGGATGGCTTCGGAGTGATTTTCAATTTTTACGGGGTACTAAGCGATTAAAAGAGGATCAGCAACAACACAAGCGTAATTTTTCGTTTTAAGCAGTATTATGGGGTCAGAGTAAATACAGCATCTAACGATGGATGCATCTTCTCAGCTCACCGCGCAGCAAAGCCGAACAACATTTCTCTTGTCACCTTCCCGAGGCATCGCGACCGCGAATAATATTAGATCGGAACTCATTCGCCAAGTTCAACTATTATCATTAAGGAAAGTCTCGCTAGCATAAATCGCGATTTACGGCCAAGGCGCAACACCTCGCTGTCTGTATGCGGCTTGCACCTAGTCTTTGAGGCTTCGGTATCACAACCGAATGGCATAGCTTTTTGACATGGCATTCATAAACTTCACTCTTAAGCGAGCTTACCACGCTGCGTCTCGGTCCTCAATCCGCTCACTGCTGGCGGCGTGACCAGCGTCAACAATCCAAGCAACGCCAGCCCTCCGCAACCCCATACTCCGACTGCCATAGAAGTGTTGTAGTGACTGTCCCTCACGTAATGATTCCATGCTCCCAAGCCTGTCATCACATGGTGGAAGATGTCAGTGAGGATCGCCGCCTTCGCATATGGCTGCGCTCCACTTCTCCGCTGCGCCTTGGCCGTGGAATTGCTGACGAATGGTAAAGGAACGGCGCCCGAAATGACAACGAGCATGAGGGCAATGGTCAGAAGGCCCCAGGCGTCGGTGCGGACATTATAGATCTCGAGATCATTGGGGACCAGGTTATGTTGTGCCGGTGGTCGAAACCCTGAATGCAGTCAGCACAGGCTAACTGATCTGGCTAGTAGCTACGTGGCTCAGAGTATAGTAAGTAATGCATAATTGAGGACCAAAACAGTCAGCATGAACTGGTTTTAGGGTAGGGGCATCTTCAAATGATATCTCGCATATCAGAATGAAAGAAGATCAGGGCTCACAAGTTATGACCATCTCCGGGTCGTAAATGCGACACAGGGCTCGCGTAGTGTACCAGAAAGCACTACCAAAGACGTATGCGTGGAAAAGCTGCGTGAGGTCAACCTTGGAGCTATGCTACCGTGATTAAGCTAACAAGAGGCAACGGTTATGAGATATTTTTTGAACGTACATCAAACGCGGCCATTGCTCAATTTGGTGGCTGTTGAACTTGCCAACAGCGATACCAGCAGCAATTACTCTTGGACTGGCGCAGCTGATTGAATGCTAAGGTCGAAATTTGCCCTGCTCCGCATGTAGAATAGGTGGTGGTGTTCTCTATTGCTGAAGCATGGCTTCTTTTTAGATCCGCCTACGAATTGGAACAGCTGGTCAATTTTGGCCGGCGGAATATCTGCATTCAAGAAGATGTTGCTCAACATTAAGATTAACGGAAGAAGCTGCTGTAATACTGACGTCACGGGTGCAAGATCACCAGCCAACAACAAGACCAGCTCCTAATCTGGCTGAGATCTCGCCAGGTTAGCTTGCCTCTTTATCCTGGCGAAAGTTAATACTGCTTGAACAGTGTCTCTTATCCGCTTCATAGGGATCCAAAACCAACATCTGAGAGAGCTTATGTTAATGTACTGCTTGAAGTCACAATTGAGGCCCGCGTAACGTGACAAGCTTCCAGCTAGGATCAAGGCCGATCAGCATCTTGACAATGCGAATGGTTTGTCCATGCGATTGTAATTTTCCTACAAAGGTTAGCTGGATCACACTGACTGGCACTTGCAGCATGCTGAAGTCGGATGTGGAGAGCGCCCGATCCAATAACCATGAGGCATGGCTGTAGGGACAATAGAAAGAAGGGAACGTACCTGCATGACGGGTTGGCTGTTCGAGGATTTTGACCTTAGAAATCAGCCCGCCCTTGCAAAGTCGCTGTAGCAAGGCACTTTGAGGAAGAGGAAAGATTAGTCTTTGATCCTGCTAGCGCTTTTGAGTACAACATTGCCGCTAGCTTAGAATCGCCAAAGTCAAACAGTGGCGTGCCTTTTCTAATCAGTATATGGATTTCAGGAGCGGCAGAATGTAACTTTTTGATCTAGACCTACTCGATATTGTTATCACGGTGGAAGCTGGTTTTGCTTTGCATAGAGTCACATAAAGATGGCATCCTCCGACTAATCTATCAACGTAGCTGTGTACATCTGGTGAAGGTCCGCTTGCTTAGGTATGGAAAGCCGATCGGGCCTGAATTAGTTTGCTTACAAGTTTGTAGACTATTCCCAGCTCTCGTAAGTCAGTATACTTGTTCAAAGCATCACATAGGCTGTAGTAGTAGAATGGTAATGCGCAAAGACCGAATGACGAGACGCCTTGAGGCAGGCAAGCAAGTTGATATCTATCAAGAATCCTAGAACACCACGCTGATGCTAACCCAGCCAATGTATCAGGCGCCGTCCCAATGCTACTCATCCCATCAGAATGCTTGCTCGGATCACGATTGAGCTTATCCTTCCAAAGAACACAGCTTACGCGATCGGGCAGACTTCAAAGCCGAAGTCCTCGAACGAGCAGCCACAATGCCACGGGTACAACGACGTTGTCATTCCCGCCTGTCAGCACTGCCTCCATGAAACTCGATCCACAAGCTGCCAGCACAGACTTCATCAAAACCACAGGCCAACCCCCCAGTTTGCCAAGAGCTACTTCTCCTCCGCCTTCTTCCCAGCCCCCATACCTCAACCAGAACTTGCTAAAAACCAGTCCCACTGTCACCGCGCCCGCGAACGCTGCACTTCCCTCCAACGACTTGCCCCCCGTCCACGGCCACTTCCGCCGCCCGAACCGCCTCCCCACCAGCGACGCCGCGGCGTCTCCCATCCCCACGCACACCACCCCAGCCACCATGCCCACCTCCCTGCGCTCCACCTCCCACCCACGCCAGGACCCCTCACCACTTCTTTCACTGCCCGCCAGGCTCAGCCACAGTGGGATTGCGCACCCAATGAGGAGAAACATGTGCGACACGACGACCGGCCCGCGTAGATCGCGTCCGTCGACGTAGGGCGTGAGGAAGCGGGCTAGCGGAGTCGCGATGGGCGGGACCTGAGCGGCGCGCAGGAGGTCGAGGAGGAGAAAGACGGCGAGGACGAGAGAGAGGGTCAGGGCGGCGAAGGCGGGATCGAACGGGATGCTAGGGAGGAGGAGGGCGACGACGGTGCCGTGGAAGATTTTGCGGCGTGTGTCGACTTCGATGTGCGTGAGGCGGGGCAGGAGGAGGACGGTGGTCAGACCGGCGGTGAGGGTGAGGAGCCAATAGGCGGTGAGGAGGAGACGGGTGGTGGGGGCGCCGAGGGCTGCGCGGACGGTGGAGAGTGGAAGGGCGTTGGGGAAGTGGAGGCTTGAGACGTTTGAAAGTTGAAAAACGGGTGGGATGAAGGGAGGAAGGGGAATCCAGGTTTCAAGATGATAGTGTAAGACGAAGGTACGAAATGTTTCAATGTCTCCGAAGAGATATCCGAGCGCCCACCCAAAAGGCTCGCAGTTATTGAGGGCTTGCCTGCCGATAAGGGTGCGGAGAGGAATGAGTATAATGAGTACGATGACAATGTATGTATATCCGGCATAGAACCACCGGCGTGCTTTAGCCTCCAACGGGGTAAGGGAAAGATATGAATGCACCAAAGAGTTGCTGCGCTGGCGTTTTGAGCCCTTGATTGCCAGTGGCCCTGGTAGGTCCGCAGATGGTGATGGCTGAAGCTCAGAAACATTGGACATGGTATATCTCCTCTTTCGAGGGCTGGTCTGAGCGATGGTATGAGCAAAGCCATTGGCTCTTGTAGGGATTGGACTTTGTGTTGGAGGCTCAATAGCAGACCGTGTTCCATCGTCATGTTTGACCGAGCTGTTAAGCTGGGTTGTGAGAGCCCGTAGTCTTGGTCTTGAAGGTTTGTCCTTGGCTCTGTCCAGGAGATGACCATCCTCATCAGCATCGCTTCCGTGGTCTTTCTCGATTGGAGGTGCAAAGGGTGTTGGCATGCCCTGTGATCTCAGTCCGGCAGTGAGAATATCGAGAAAAGAATCTCGAGCCATGATAATCCGGCCAGCTCTTCTTAATCGCCATTTCGGGATACGAGCCAAGGCAACGTTCCATTGTAGGATATGACGACAAAATATGAACAGGAAGATTCCACCAGGAAGCAGAAGTGCCGAAAGTATTTTTGCTTGAGGCGACCGTGCAAAGAGATGTAGATTGATCAGCGCTGTTGCAAGCAATTGCAATTCTGCCGGCAACAGGCTGGTTGTAGTCAAGAAGCGCAAGGGCTGTGTCAGTGCCCGTTGCAATGGAAAAAGGCAGATGACTATCTCTGGATCCAGCCCAGTCGGTGGTGGTGCCTTGAGTCCATATGGCTTTGGAGGAAAAAGCTTATTCGGCCATCCTGTCCACTGCGATGCGAAAAGGGGTATCATGGACAGGAACCAATGCAGGCAATCATATCCTGCAGAGCTTCCGAACTTGAATATCAACCGCGTTGGCAGAGCAGATAGTCCCAAAACTACATTTGGAAGTATCAGTTCCTCGGCCACCGGTGATAGCGACATTGCCACAAAGACGGGCAGAAATGCAGGATACAGCAGAGTGGCCGGATCGAAAGCAGACGGAACGCGGATTCCATAACGTCTCGCCCCCCTTTCATCCAGTGCTCTCTGCAATGAGTATTTGATCAGTCGCAAGGGGTAAGCCGCGCACAAGACCACAAATATGGTAATGTGCGCGCCGAGTTCTGCTATGCCAAGATCAGCACACTTCCAGACCGACGATTTTTCATCCCCATCTCCCAAAGAGGTGATGGCAAGGCATCAGGAAAGACCTACCACGGTGCCAGCCCCAACCTCTCTCCCACACCCCCTTTCCACACCCAACCACGACGCCCATCCCCGCCAACAAGACCGTCTCACTCACCCGCCGGCCCAGCTCCGCCCGCCTCTTGCGCCGAAACTCCTCCCACCGCCCATCCACCTCTTGCCCCCTCGCAAGCCCTCCTTTCGCCTCCCCCGAGCCCTTCCCTCCCACCTGCTCTCTCGCCCTGCCGCCCTGCTCATCCACACCACCAGGACTGAGCAGCTGATCCAGCTCCTCCAGCGCAGGCCCAGCATCCTCGCCGCTCGCGCCACGCAAGCCCTTGCGCGGCCGCAGGAATGGGGCTGGCAGTGCGCGCACGCCGACGACAGCGGCTTCGTCGTCCGCTTCCGTGCCCGAGGAACTGGGCGCGGTCGTAGATGTGGTGGTGGTAGCGGTGGAAGAGCGGTGCGCGCGGGGTCGTCGACGTCGGCGGGGGCGGCTGGGGGAGCGGATGGAGGGGTTGGTGG
>JAGFVP010000118.1:0-86745 GCA_021031095.1 Bathelium albidoporum
CTCCCCTCCCCTCCCCTCCCCTCCCCTCGTCTCGTTCGTAGGCAATGCACACACTCACTCTCCCAGGCGACCCGCATCCTTGAATCCTGGGCCCAGCTCGATCTCTCCTCCGAAGCATACCGCGCGCGCCTCCTCGCCCTCCAAACGCAGCACTTCCCCTCTTGCCAGCCGCTCCCCGGCGTCCCCATTTTGCTCCGCGCGCTTGCGCAGACTCAAGCTCCACATCGCGTACACCTCGCCCTCGCAACATCATCGCATGCGGGGAACTTCGCGCTCAAGACGCAGCACCTCCAGGAGCTGTTCGACGTATTCAGCAAGAACCAACGCGTCCTAGGCGACGACCCGCGGATCCCAAAGGGCCGGGGAAAGCCTGCGCCGGATATTTATCTTGTCGCGCTAGAGACAGTGAACACAGCGATCCGGCAAGCGAATGCGGAGGCGGCTACAGAGCGGGAGCGAGAGGAGGAGGTGCGGCCGGAGGAGTGTCTGGTGTTTGAGGACTCGGTGCCGGGCGTGGAGGCGGCGAGGCGGGCAGGAATGCAGGTTGTGTGGTGTCCGTATCAGGGGCTTCTCGAGGTGTTTAGAGGGCGAGAGAAGGAGGTATTGGCGGGACTGACGGGGCAATTTCAAGAGGAAGGAGAAGGGAAGACGAAGTTGGAGAGGAAGAATGAGGAGTTTGGTAAGGTGGAAGGGAAGGGGCAACATGTCAAAGGGGCTCCAGGGAAGATTGACGATGGATGGGGACGATTAGTAGAGAGCTTAATAGATTTTCCATATGCCGAATATGGCATTAGGGTATGATATTAGCTTTCACATCTGTTGTGCATTTAGCATTGAGCCTGAAATGGTAGCATGCAGAACCAAACACCCTTTTTTGACGTCCAGGTGCCATGCGTCCACGTCATGAGTAATAGCTTTGATGATTACCAGCAAACGTATTTGGCAGTCCAATTTTTTTTTATCCACAATGCTCCGTAGAAGCGTTTACTCGCCTTTTATTTAAATCCTTGAAACGACGTCGAACACCCAGTCAAGCTCTCCGATGATGACTCTCACAGTGGCGACATCTTTGGCTGGCCATTGGAAATCACAGATGAAACACAATTGCCTTTGAACAGAGAATAAACGGTTAGCACACTAGACTTTTGGAGAACAACGGGAAGAAAAAGGTTGCCGCTACATTTGAAAATCCGCAAGCAGCTTCGCATGAGATCTAAGCAGCGATTGATACTCAAAGAAATTCCTGACAATATGACCCCATTCTCATAGGTATTTCTAGATCAATGATCCTCTAAACTTAATTGAAGGTACATCTGTCACCAAGAAAATCTCCGTGATCTTGTTGATATTTCTTTTGAGCATCTGAGGAGTATCTCCTGCAGGTGTTGCTCTATACAGCAGAAGTAAGGTAGACGAGAATTACCTCTGAGGAATAACCCTACCAAACCTACCTAATTATAACGCAATGCCGTTTCCAAATCCCCCATCTCGGCCTTCATCTTCTCCGCGTCATGCACGTGGGCTCTCGACTTCCGCAATAGCCGCAAACATTCCTCCACGTCGCGTTGGGCTTCGCTGACCCCCGTAATCCGTCGAGCTTTCTTCGCCGCAACATATGCGTGGATCCTGCCCGCTTATTGGTTGCGGCGTGTTCTTTCACGGCGCTAGTAGATTACCCTTTCCAGAGCCAATAGTTCAACACCCCGCGGATTCCTTTACGCTGCCGCTGCAATGAGCATTCGTTGAGGAGCATGTGGTCGGAATAAACGGATGCTGTTTGGGCTTTGTTCGGGGTAAGGTGGAGGGGTTGGAGTTCTTATTTGATGCGCTCCACGCGCTCAAGATTTGAGATGATGAGGGTATTTACAGAACTGTCTGGCATTGAGTCTTCCTTTCCCTCATATTCCAAGTTTGAATCACATCACAATCAAGCTGCTCGAATTATACGTGAAAAACATTTGAGCCATGCTTTCCTTTTCCGCTGCCTCCAAGAGGCACGTTCCTGCGATTGCAGTCTCGAGTGTCAGCGTTGACCAAAGACATCAAGTGCTAGCTTTGAAGCAAGCACAATCACAAATGACTTCCTTGCTACAACCTATAATGCTCTTCATCCTATACGCTCTCCTCACAGGTCTCTCCTCGACACTTCGTGGGCTACAGTTAATGTGGCAAGCTACCAAACCTGCTCGCGACCACTACGCTGAACAGTTTGTTCGCAACTTAATGAGTCCTTCAGCCGTCTTCATCTTCATATTCTGGCCTGGATGGCTGGTGGTTGGTGCGATCGGCCTTGTTTACAGACTTCTCGGGTGAATCGTGGCTGTCAACTCGTTTGAAGCTTATTGGCATTTTCGCTGGATAAGCAAGCCACATGGTACGCCTTCTTTTGCGCAAGGTTTTAGCATAAGCAAAATGTTGAGAGATGTTACAGAATGCCGATTCTCGTGGCGCAAATCGGTTCGATCACGAGGCTGTGTCTGTCACTGTTCCTGGAGCTCGTTCGCCTCTAGACCTCCTACTGCGATTTTGCCGTCGTTCGACCATTCAGATTCACAATAATTGAAAATAAGGATTGCCCTCGGCATCCGTACGCGGGCCCTTGGTATAGTCCTTGCCTTCCTCGAATTCCTTCCAAGCACTGGCAGGATAGATATGTTTATGTTTTGTGTACCAATTCCGGTCAACCACCTTTGTCAGGCTAGGGTCATCATTGGCACCTTCGAGTTCGGCATCAGGAAATGCCAACGGCTCTTGAGTTTTCTTTTCGCTAGGTCGAATCAACAAGGCTTGATGGGAAGGTTCCTCAGAGCTCGATTTGCGCAATGGAGATGTTGAGGTGGGCTCTGCAGAGAAATCGAAAAGGGGTCCATAATAACCTTCTGTCTTGTTGATGATAAAGTGGTAGAGGTCGAAGTGCTATCAATTATTAGATGTCTTTTCTCCTTCCCCTAAAGGAATGCAGAGAATGTCAACTTACATGCGGAATGATCATATCCCCTCTAACCAGCATCAATTCGTCTGTACTCATTCTCGCCCAACCTTTCCGAGTATTGTCTTTCCTGTCGAGATTGTCTTGGCCACTACGTATACCTACTTTACGGGCTCTTTCCAGGAACAACGAGATTTGCTCGCCTTTCTTCATTCGAATTGCCCCACCGTATTTGCTTAATCCCTCGTAGAATACAAAAGGCATCATGACCTCCGTTGCTTTGACAATCTCTTGCACAATTATATATTCTCTTCGCAGCTCTTCTTTGATTTTTGCTTCGCGTGCCAAAGCTGATTTCGTCATATTCCTCGGTGCTGGTACATGGCTAATTTTCGGACCTGCTCGTTTCAAAGGCGCCAATGTGTTCTGCACGCCTGAGGAAGTATCTGCTCCAGATTCAGCTGGACTAGATCCTTTAGAATTATCATCAACACGATCTCCATCGGGATCAAAGGAAAGCAGTGGCTTTGCAGTGGCTTTGCGTGGTTTCTTTTTTCGCGATTGATTAGACTCTTTTTGAGAAGCATCTGATTCTGTTTGTTGGTCTAAGACTTCTGCGCGGCGCTTGCGAAAGTCTTCCAGCTTGACAAGGCCCACGGTCGAGGATTTCAGAAGATCCTCGGCAGTGGCATTTTGCGCTGTAAAGCGGGACTCTGCCATTTCGCTCTTCTGTTGATCTTTCTGCAGTAGTGGCCGGCGGACGTCGTAGCGAGTAAACAGTTGATGTTCAGAGGAGGTCATTTGTGAAGACAAACCCAATGACAGGGGTCGTCGGAGCCTGAGCCGTAGACAAAACCCATGGCGTCCAACCTCCAAATTTTGTCTCGTTTCCAACTACGCCAACCTTGACCACATTTCCTTACAAAAAAATACTCTGGCAATTTCGATGAGCGAATAAATTAGATTGGAAAGTGTCTATTTGGCTAGTCCTCTCTTGAGTGAAATGCCATCTCGGTTGAAGAGCCCATTCTTGCCCAAGGATTCTGGATCAACACGAACGACTGAGGTGCTGTCCCAGTCCTTTCATACCGGGCATTTCTCTTCAGATAGCATCATTATAAGGCAGATTCGTGCCAACTAATCTCAATCGAATACCTGACATGAGTTTGTGAGCGAATCCATGCCAATTTTATATCTTGTGCTCGCATCTAGTGACTCGCTTGGTGTTGAGCCTGATAGCTTCCATACCTACCTATATTGAAGATGGTATTCAATCCTTCCTTGTGTATCAATACAGCCCCACGAGCCGCGCGTCCTCGATATTCACGGTTGAATGGCACACCTAGACTGATAAGATGCTGGTGGGGTTAATGGGTGACATTGAATTAGTTGCTGTTTCATTGAAGATGCCAGGTACGACTGGGTTCGGAGGCACATCTCTGCTTCAGTCAGCACGTCGGCCGATGCGTCCAAAACCAGAAAGATAAGCCATGCAGGATAATCATCGTATTGATCACAATTAGCAAGTTACACCTCAGGTGAAGGGACGGGTGGAGTAGGCATTTTGGTTGCCCCTCCCGGATCAACTGGGCGTTGGCTGGCCCCCAGTACCATGCCGTCCCATCTTCCGTCCCGACAAAGACGTCGTGGCTATCAGTCACATGTGTTGATCACAACGGGCAGTTTCTTCCACTGTGCGATACGATAAATTGTTGCCGAGTCGCACTGTGTCTGTCTGCACTTTGAGTCGTTCCGCTGCTTTCACCTCACAGGTCCGTATGAGGTCATAACATCAACTCCGCACCTTCCGTCTGTGCAGCTTCCCATTCCTATAGTCAAGGAAATAGCCATTACCACACCAGAGGGCAGAGGCAGGGACCGTGACAATTCTAAGTTGGCCGTCCGCGGCCATCGGGCGGCCGTTCACAACCATCTCCTAGTTCAAGCCCGACGCGTCGTCGAATGGCACCTGAGGAGAGCTCGTCCAATGATTTTCGCAAGCTCCGCATCCAAACCAATTCTCCCATAAGACCCCCACCCTCACCATTTGCTGCACTTGCACACGATGACTCGGTCGATGAGGGGAGTCAGGAGACAGTCAAACCTACCAAGGAAATCAAGGGAACACCTCTGCAAGATGGACCTCAACAGTCCGGGCACGCTGCCCGCTATGGGTCGATGGACTCGAATGCTGTCACCTCGAGCTCTGAGTCTCCCGGTAGTTCAGTACGGGCGCGCACCTCTATTTCCTTCAATGATACCATGAGGCTTGACGACGGCCGCCTTCACACCTTGCACGAACCCTTGACAAAGAAAAAGGTTCGATCACGATCTCGAGGGCGCTCCATCATGCAAGAACTGGCACAGAAGCACGGCAATTTCGTCGGGGCAGTGGAGGCTCCAGGATACAATGGACAGCTGAGAGATAACGCGTACGCTTCAGAGGCTGTGTCGTTTCACGGTACCGCAAAAACAGGAGCAAATGGGAACCACGTGCTGCAATCTTCGGTTGATAAGCTCGCCCAACAAGACGAGGAAGAGGTCAAGGACTACGATAAGGTAGCATCTCTAACATCGGATTCAAGTATCTCTCCCTCGGTGGATGAGGTCAAAACTCCCGTCGACACCATGCCCCAAATGGACAGCCTCCCTTCACCCGTTGCTACCATGTCGCCTGCTTCGTACACCACCAACATGCCAACAGGACCGATACCAATGCCCATGTTGAGGCGCGATAGCTCTGCATATTCCAAAGCTGCTCTATCTGATCCTTCCCGCCCGCGCAGCATTCGCCGGGATAGCCGGCGCCACTCCCGGCGCTCAACATCAAATTCCACCTCCAAGTCCCCGGCAAGTGCATTCTTATCGCAATGGGGCAAGGGTGCGGAAGAAGTTGCCGCACTGGCTGAGCCCGATGATGAAGGACAAGAAATTGGCGACCACAGCAAGTACATTATTGGTCGCGAAATCGATCGTGGTGGCTTTAGCTCCGTTAAAGAAGTCTTCACCATGGAAGAAGATGTGCGCATCCGTCGTGCCGTCAAAATCGTCCGCAAGCGTGTTCCAGGCGCGAGCGAGAGCGAGAATGAGAAGATGCAGGCTAAATTTGAACACGAAGTCTCCGTCTGGCGTTATCTGCGGCACCGCCACATTCTATCCTTACTCGCGGTTTACGACACACCCTTCGCGACTTTCTGCATCACTCGTCTGAACCAGGGTGGTACCTTGTTTGACGTCGTTCGCAGTAGCCGCCGCAACGCCCGCCGTGGGCTTCCCGCACCCCTGGCCACCCGCTACCTCGCCCAGCTCGCCTCTGCCCTGCGCTATCTGCACGAGGACGTTCACATGGTCCATCGCGACGTGAAGCTCGAGAACTGCCTCATCGACATGACGAGCTCTGCTGCTCGAGCAGGCCGCGGCGGCACCTTGCAGCTTTGCGACTTTGGCATGGCTGACTTTCTCACGGACGATGCTCAAGGCGTCTCTGATATAGCAGGTGCGGTCCAGGTTCACGAAACTTCTTCGGGCACTAAGGGGGACGCCGGAAGTGGGGTGGATGCCTCGGTCGTTCTTGGCAGTCTTGAGTACGCATCTCCAGAGGGTCTCGCAAGTCAGGGAATTCCCATGTTTGTAACGACCGGCGACATCTGGGCGTTTGGTGTCATTGCATACACGATTCTCGTCGGGGACCTACCATTCCGTCACGAATTCTGGCCGAAGCTGCAAAGCCAGATTCTTGGTGGGGAATGGGATGTACAGGCGATTCAGAACGCGTTGGCGGTAGGAGAGATGCAGGATGGAATGGGAAAAGTTGAAGAGCTCGTCAGAGGGTGCCTGACTGTTTCCACGTCGGACAGGTGGAGCATCACAGATGTGGTGAACAGTCGTTGGCTGAAAGAGTATGAAGAATCCGATGAAGAGGCGGATCAGAGCTGGGACTAATACATAATATTGTGGCAAGAAACAGATGCAATGCGTGGTGGGATTGCATTTTATCGCTTGCTTTTCTTATCTCAGCTGTATCGGGGATGCAAGCGACCGAGTGCGCTGGCGAAATGCATTTTTGATGACCCGTTATGATACCCCATTTTTATGGTTCACAGGAAAGTCTCACCTCTCTCTCGTTTTCCTAGTTTTGATGGAAAGCATCCAGCATTTCGACATGATCATTTTTGCTTTCCTATATTTCAGGCCCTGAATGCTTTACCTGTTCATGGGGCAGATTGGCCCCATGACATATGTTTCGTCAACAAACATACCCGCGAAAGTCTTCTTGTTCTTATTTTGTGTAGATTTGTAAATTCAGTGGTTGTAAACAACATTCACATACGGTCTCTCCATAAATGATGTTCCCAATGTCCTCCTATATACACCAATCTGACACTGGCTCAAAGGATCATCCGAATGCTTTACGAAACTCATGAGATAGCCATCTGCTCTTCAGGTATCTTGAGTCATCGATTTGCCATTTTGTGACTGCCAGTACAAGTGCAAATCCAAGAGCGGGACGCAAGTATAAGTAAGAGGCTGAGCAACTGCATTACCATCTTCCGAGTGGCGGACTTGAAGTAGTGAGCTGGTGCTGTGATCGACAGGCTGAGCTTCGCATGGAGCGTACACTAGTCTTCCTCGTGAGGTATATTGCAGATGCTCCATATCCTGGGCAAGCTTCATTTTGACGTCCAGGCATTTACCTGAATTGACTGAATCGGGACTGGCCCCAAATGACCTGTAGTTCACAGTGCTCGTACCAAAACTTTCCGGTACAACTACCGTTCTTTGCATGCAGAAACCAAAAGGTGGGGTAGAATAGGCAGTCCAGAGATCTTGCATTGAAGATTTTAGCGTCGGAAACCTACATAGGTATATTCGTCTATTTAGGTCGCAGAGACTTAGATCTTGCAGATATGTGGCTTGCATTTGAGCTCGACTAGTTTTTACCAGGATGCGTGCACTACCAGTAGCGTTTCCCGTGCTGCATGCTGCATGCATGCTGAAAGTCATGTTTTCATCGAGGCCGAGATCAATTCGATTCTGAACCCGGATAGCAAAGTCCCTGGATCCTAGAAGTTAGATTTGATCCTTGCGAGCACTTGAGCATAGTGCATGACGGGGACAAAACAGATCTTGATGAAGGACGGATCAGGATATGAAAGATTTACATGAGGTGAGTGAGGCTGGTAAGACTTGGTCAGGAGATATAGATGTGCATCACTTTAAGAAATACCAGGAAATTGTGACCTTGCGCTTGTAAAGTCTATACACTTAATAAGTCCTCCCAGAAATCAAGCTGTAGAATAGAGTTTAAATATTTCAGTCTTTGTCTGATCACGGAATAAATCACCTCAGTTAGTCGCTGCGGACTGTCTCGGTCAGGGTCTTTGCGAGCGAATATTTGCCGTTTACTAGGGCTAACTCGCTGACTTTTCTTCTTAGGTCCCATGGTCTTATGGTAGTCCAGTTGTCTTACAGCTGATGTCTTGAACACTTTGATGCACTTGTACAGGCACTCAGGCACTGACCGCTCGAAATCGATTGTGGCAAAGCATGGCGTTCTCTTGTGAGAGCTCTCGATGGAGAGCTCTGAAGCTCCGAGATCCATCAGCCAACGGACACTTTATCTATTGCGTCAAGTCTACGGGAATATACTGCCGGCCAAATTGCAACGCACGTCTTGCTCGACGAGCAAACATTATTTTCCACGAAACGCCTTCCCAGGCCGAAGCAGCCGGGTTCAGGCCATGCAAGAGATGTCAACCTGAGACGGACCAGGAAATTGATTCCGCCGCTGCTGCTGTGGAGAAAGCATGCGCGATCCTAAGACACGAGGCTGCGCGCTGCGCGACACGTGAGCATCAGCAGGGAAAAGAGCAGATGCTGAAGCTCAAGGACCTTGCGGGCAAAGTATGCTTGACCAACAGCTACTTCCACAAGATCTTTAGACAGAGGACAGGAATGACACCGAAAAAGTATCTGGACAGCTTGCTGGGTCAAAAAAGTAACAACGCAGCGCGAGTTTCCCATCAGAGTACCAGCCCGAGCAATGCGGGCGTGGAAGTCCAGTGGACTACAGCGATAGACACAAATCCCACCACTGCTTCAGTATTGGATTACAAATCTGCCTTAAGCTTTGGACCAAGTGAACTGGAAATCACTAGGACTGATAGTCGCAATCGTCTGTCGGCGTTGGACTTCCCGAGCGTAGTAAACGACAAAGATATGGACACAACCCATGTCCCTATGCCTCAACGAATCTTTGGACCTGACCAGGGTATGGCTAGTGATGATTACAACTGGTTAGCTTTCAATGATGGATTCAATCCCGGAGAGTGGACACAAGCAGCAAAGGCTGCTACAAATCAAGTCTTTGACATGGACGACCTGTACTCCGCAACGTTTGATATGAACGGACAATTTTTTGTTGGAGATGGGATGCCGTGGGATGACAACATGAATCTTGCACTAGACGGTTTATAAGAGCTACCATCTCCCCTCATAGAGCATCCCTCTTGCTAGTGGACACACTTCTTAGGCACCTAGCCACGTAACTGCCAGACAGAGACCTTTGTCAACAGGATCCTGTCTCTACAAGGGACCACCGTGACGTCTGTTTAAGTAACTTTTGTGCTGGGGGTTCGGTGGCCGAACTTGCTGTTTGGAGAAAAGTGTCATTGTTCGGAGGAGGTTCCATCTCGCGTTTGGTGCTATCTCTTTCTTCTGCTCGATTGCAAGACCCATTCAGAAGCCACGGCGGTTTTGTACAGGAAAGCTCTGGTCATTTCGTGTCCACTTATAACCAGATTCACACCGAAAAAAATGTGCGCAGATGCCAGAACGTGAACTACTTTCCCCTGCAATAAGGTGTCCCCTTATTGTTGCAGGACGAGAAGGTGGAAGTTGTAAATTAAAGGACGCGCGATAGGAATTGAAGGAAGGAACATATGGCAAAATTTCCTGATCTAGCTTCTTAACGTAATTGTAGTTGCTGTGAATTAAAGACTTCATCCAAAAATTTGATGCACTCTTTATCTCCTGAAAGCATTTACGCCGTAAAAGCCTGCCGGAGAAGCTCTTTCTATCAATTGCCATAAACTCATAAACAAAACTATTTGGCAGCTGGATACAAATGCCTGATCCCGTCCAGATTTCTTCCATCTTTTCTTTTCACTACTCCCATGAGCTTCCTTGGCTTTGAGACACAATCTCTTCGATGCTGTTTTGCAAATCCCGTGCAAGTTGACATACTCTTCTGCTTCTTGTCGCATCTAGCCTGCAGATCAGCCTGATACACTTGTTTGGACTTCGTTCAAGTCATGTCCAAGCTCTTTGTTGTCAATGATTGAACCAAAGTCTCTCGAGCTACCACTTCCGATATGATCTCAGAGCCGTCGTTCCAACTCCCGACCGACATATGCACAACAGCAGTTGTGTCGTGATATACATGATGGAGTGAAGGAGAAGCAAACAGGGACATCATCATTAGAGTTTGGAGGTGGGTCTCTGAGGACGTTCTCTACCACAATGATACACATCGACGATTCTGAGGACTTCGGTCCAGTAATGATTTCAGCTCACGTGTTAGTGGATGACAACTGAGGAGATGCCACAACGTCAGCTTCGTGCTTACAACCCACAGGTTCCATTATATGCTCCTTGAGATCTCAGGCTACTCCAACTCCCTCTATCACCACCGGAACAGATACTCCATCGGCTAACCAGATCGTCGTACATCGCTTTTCTACAGCAGGAATCAGGAGTATTCTTCACTGATCCCTGGGAGATTAATCAACTCGGCAGCAGTCAATGTTCTTTGTTGCAGTGATAGGATGGCGATCGTACGTTCTGCGATTTCTTATTAGCTAGGAAGCATAGTATTATAGCTTTAGCAATAACATGAAATAAATAAAGTCTTTGGTGCCGTTGTCCCAAGGTCCCTGTTTCCGTGTTGATCTCAGCTGTTCGATCACCTTTGCGAAACGCTTGTTGAAATATTCACAGTGCAGATTCGCAGGGAGTAAGGTTTCGCCCAAAAGCTCAATCAAGTCCGGGTACCACGACTGACGCTTTTAGGATACTTTGTGTTTGATGGAAGCTACTTACAAGTCAGTGTTGGGTGTTGGGTGTTGGGTGTTGGGGGGAAATATCAGATTCGCAGGTGGCGGGCGCTAGTGCGCCAGCCGTACTCAGCTGGCTACCTACCGGACTACTGACAATGCAATCCCTGATTTTTGATCCGCAACTCAGTATCTGTCGGGAAAGGAGAAAGGGTTCTCGCCTGTGTGCCGCTGAGATATAGCGTGACACACAAGCCTTGTAGCTCCGGGTGAGCTAAAGACGGCGGCTATCTGATTCCTTAGCAGATAATACTAAGAGAACGTTGTCATCGCATAGACATTACTATACTTTTCGTTGTTCGTCTACGGCCCTCGAAGCCGTATGTAGCCGCTCAGCGTGGATCTGGAGTAACAACTCAACAAAAATCGGAAGGCAACAACTGTACATACTGCGAATCTGACTACCATGATATGGCGCGTCTCTCGAAATTCATCCCAATTTCAATAGAGTCAGTCTATATGGGACAGTATAAAAGCTATCTGTTTGTCTCTAGGATTAACTGCAACCAAAATCGAAAGGATATGTCAGTATTGCGTGCGCGCAATGTAAAACCTTATTTCTGAAAGATCAATCAATTGACATGGTCCCAAACATGATTGGATTTTGCGATTTTGTTCCAAAAGGAGACAATGCTCTGTCTGTTCTTTCCTAATGAAAAGGAGGTGAGGCGAAGCGTTTTCGAAGAACTCGCTTCGTGCTGAGCCAGATCAAGTCTCGAGCTCATTTCAGATAGATCTGAAGTTTGGCTCCGATCTGCTCAGGTACAGATTACTGTCAGTGATATGGCAAGGCGGCAGGACTATGGATATTCGTTATACGAGAACAATCGGACTAACTTCGCAGGAGTGGCACAAGGCGCAGATAGTTCATTCAATCTACAAGAAAACGAGAGCTCTGCATGAATGTCTGTCTATAAGATAAGTCTAATTTAGGGAATCCCATTCTCCTCAGCGCAATATTTGGGTCATGAAGTTTAGCGGGTATTTGGCCGGAGTAAATCAATATTTCAGCAAGCCCCGAAAATCCCGCCAGCCTTCATTTATTCGAGAGCTGCTTGGTGGCCAAAATGAGTTTCGGCAATACTGTCAAAGAGAATCTAACATTTTCAATGGCCTTGAAACCTGATGTTGTACGCCGATCGCATTCGCAAGATAAGGACGCATTGTAAGAGCACTGGAGGGTGCAAAAAGAAAAATTGGCTGAGTCATAGAGAAGTAATATAAGGTAGCTTCTCGTAGAAAGCGGGCTCTTGAATGTTTAGTCAGGCGTGATGCCATGTATTCTACATTTGCTTGGGCCCAAGTCGAGACTGATTGGCAGGCACAGTCGAGAGTATCTTCATATTGCTGGACATTTCTTTGGCCAACAAAATTGTTTAGTGCCGGCCTTTAATTCAGCTGACATACGTCTGGGTAATTAAACCAAAAAGGATTGACGGTGGTTGGGCTTGCTGAAACAGTTGCCTTAGCCGCCGCGCACAGACCAAAAAATGACGTTTCCGGCTGTGCAGCGAGTAGAACAATAACGCGAAGAGTCACAATACCTGCCTTGATGGACCTATCCTACGCACCCAGTCTATTGACTTCTCGAATATGTTTCTCCCAAAAACTTCCTCCTCTCAAAGGCATAAAGCTTAATGCATATACTACTCATCTTCCGCTCTTTCTCGCTATCCTAAAGCCTGGTCCTGCCAAGCGCCGACATCACTTCAAAGCAATTTACCGTAAAAGATACTGTTTAGAAACGTCCAGCAAAGATGCCAAGCTTTCTCGCCAATGTCAAAAACGGTCTCTGGGGCTTTGTCTCTCCGCGCAGGACGCAGGAGAGACGCGACAAACCCTTCAAAGCTCCTGTCGCGCGACCGACCATTGGCGCTGACCGTCGACGCTCAATGAGCCCTGTGGACCGTATCCACAATTGGCGCAATAGCTCTCCGAAGACGATCCCTCGGTCTCCAGATGTTCCACTCACTCCGATCGCGTCAGGCTCTGCTGGTCAGGTCGGCCGAGATGTTACTCCACCAAGCGTCTACCTGAACGGGTCGACTCTGATGGATCTTGGCGAAGATGCCGCTGCCCACAATCTCAGGTCGCATGGTCAGGATGGGTCTGCGGGTAATGTGGAGGACGGAGAGGATTCATCGAGTCAATCGTCATTCTACGACAACACTGTGCTCGACGATACCATAAATGATGATGGGCTGGAGCAACCTACGGAGAAGTATGATGAGCTTGAAGCATTGAAAAGGAAGCAAGCTGAAAATGAGCTTTATGTGAGAATGAGGCGAGCATTGCTCAAGGGAAGACTTGAGGCAAAAGGCTGGACCGAAGCCGAGATTGAGTTATACATCAGCCTGGAACTCCGGGGCTACTTGCCTCTCCTCCCTACAAGCTGGGAAATGGATTTCAGCACTTTTCCTACAACGCTCTTCATTAAGCAAGAGGAGAAGGCCTATATCAGAGCTCTCGGTCGATCGGGAAGGTTGAGTGTTGGTAGTTCTGAGTTTCGGGCACAGAAGGCGCTCCAGGACCTCGTCGCACTTGGTGCCAAAGTCCGAGACACGGTCATTGTGGGCGTTAAGCAGCCTGAGCCCATCGCGAAGAAACAAGTCAAAAAGTACATCAAGTGGGCGCTATCGGATGCAGGGTTGGATAAAAGGAAGGGTGCGGAAGAGCTTGTCGTCGTGGAGGCCAGAGTTGGAAAAGAAGCCCCTCAGACGGTGCAGGAGCGGATGCTTGAAAAATTCAAGGAACTCGCCGAGAAGCATGGGAACTTGATCGACCGCGGGACGGATCTTCCGGCTCTCTACGGTATCTTGTTTTTCCACACCATTATGGCCATCGTTACCTATGACCCCAACACAGCTACCGGTGATGGCTCCAAGGACATACGTACAATTGCATCGTTCAACTTCAAGCGGCTGGATTACGACGTCTGGAATGGTCTGTCAGTTGCAATAGTTGCGATGCATGCTCGTGAGCAGATGCAAAAGCTCTACGGAGACGAAGAAG
This sequence comes from Bathelium albidoporum, assembly GCA_021031095.1. Lineage (NCBI taxonomy): Eukaryota > Fungi > Ascomycota > Dothideomycetes > Trypetheliales > Trypetheliaceae > Bathelium > Bathelium albidoporum. Next base: position 14,056 of record JAGFVP010000118.1, read on the forward strand.
TGATGAATGATGAAATGGCTCATGTAGCTGCATGGGCTTGAGAAATAGGTATAGACTGGGACTTGGTCAAGAAATGGTTGCATTTGGGTGCTTGAAGTGAATGGCAGTGGTTGGCTATTTTTGTAGCTGCATGGAGCGGGTTCGATACTCTCTGAGTCGGCGTCTTATCGAGGAAATCTTTTCTGAATATGGCGCAACTGGCGGCTTTGACGGGACCCAAGATGATGATACCCTTTATTGTTGAGACTGCCGATTTGAGCAGGGAATGGCTTGTGTTGTGCTTTTTCATACCCACAATTCGCGACTCGAATTTTCTCCTTTGTCATGTACTTAATTAACAAAGTATCCACAATCCACATCATTGTATTGAACCTTCGCAAATCCTCGGATGTCCCCCTCCAACCGGTGCTATGAATCACCACCCTCATATACCCTTTGATTTGGACCAAGGGCCTAGATACTGGGACGCGCACCCAACCCCCACGATCTATGGCAAGAGGCTCTCATCTCACGCTCATTGGTCGGTCCATGGCGGAGCGAGGGAAGGGTGCGAGTCTAGCTGGGCGGGACTGCATACGCGATCCATGCGGCAGGTCATGAGGGTTCGACACACGACCGCATCCAACATGGTGGATTGCACAAACGGGGCCAGACCAGTAAGGATGGGGGCGGCACCTCGAGCGTGAAACTACGATGGCCTGAATGTTTCAAACCATTTCGAGTCGACGCGAGCTCAGGGTCTCTTCGTATTCTTAGGTCGTCTTCCCATAGGTGGGAGCGTGTGACGTCGGTACAAGAAGTGTAGGAGCGAGCTCGGGCTTTACCGAGCGGCGTGCAACGTTCGTACCTACGACTAGGTAGAGAGAGAGAGAGAGATCGAGAGAACGCCTGCTCCGCGCTTTTGCTAGCTCTCACCACACTACTGATGTAAACATCGACCTTTGTATCCAGAGCTGCAGCGGGCCGGTTATCGACCTCTCTGTTCCGAGCTCTTCCCTCAAGCGCACCGCTTCCGGCAGAGCACCACCCTCTTGTCGTCCACCTGCTCGGCCTCCTTCCCAGATCAGACTGCATCTGCTTGCCCACTCTGCATCTCCACGACCGCAGCCATTATACGACCTCGGCGTCTCCAAAAAACCTTGGTTAGGCCTCGAGCCTCGAAACGCCCCTGGGCCTACGGATTCGTAATAGCTCCATGCAGCTTCATCGCAGTAGAGTTTCACCTCGAATCTAGTTATCTACTTCTACACACCTCGACTGGAGTACCTCTTGGTATGTCTCTCGAGCTTCTGATACACCTCAAGAAACCCTTTTCGCACCACAGTGAGCTCAGAGAGCATTCTGGTGCATCATTTTGCCTCTGGCAGCTTCGTGCAAAGGACGTGTACTTATGTTATTGACAGGGATCCCCATCACCAAGTCCCACAACCCATGCCTTCAAGAAGGCCTCCTCTAACATAACGCATTTCCCTGCCGAGTATCGTTTTCTCGCGTTGGACGAACGGATAAAATAGAATATCGTCGGGGGAAAAACACGCTAGAGGAGGGTCTGCTCTATTGACGACGAAGGCGCCCTTCGGCGACCTTTTGCGGACTGTTGTCCGTCCAGGAGACTGTCTGCAAGTCTAATCGGAGGCTGACTTGGACATAAAGAAATGGGGCAGTCTTGTTCAAAATTCTTTTCCTGTTGCGGAGGTATGTGGGTGAATGCATGCATGAACCGTGCTCCGCTGTTCGATCAAAACTTTGCAATCACTGCAAGCACAGCTTCAACGGTCGCCCCGCATCAATCTGCCTTGATGGCTAACTTCTTGTCTCAATTTCTAGGGCGATCAAAGGTTGACTATGACACCGTTTTGGCAGATAGCGAGCGAGAAGCAGTTGCCGATCTTCTTAACTACCTAGAAAACGTACGTGACTATTGCTTGGGAAAACAGGCGAAATAAAGCTCATGAATAGCACCAGAGAGCCGAGACTGACTTCTTCTCCGGCGACCCACTCAATGCATTAAGCACACTCGTGTATTCTCAGAACATCGACCTACAACGGAGTGCCAGTCTGACGTTCGCGGAGATTACAGAACGAGGTAACCCGTCTGCTCATGTCTATGTACCTGCACACTCTGTTTACTGATGGTGCGCCAGATGTACGGGAAGTTGACAAGAATACTCTTGAGCCGATCTTGAGTCTTCTCCAAAGTGAGGATATCGAGGTGCAACGAGCTGCAAGTGCCGCCCTGGGAAATCTTGCTGTTAACAGTAGGCATCCTCGCCCGCTTTTGCAACTATCTATTGACCATTTCTAGCGGAGAACAAAGTGCTGATCGTGGAGCTCGGTGGTCTCAATCCGTTGATTCGACAAATGAACTCCCCGAACGTTGAAGTCCAATGCAATGCCGTCGGATGCATCACAAATCTTGCAACCCACGAAGATAACAAAGCAAGGATAGCACGCTCCGGTGCCCTTGGTCCACTCACAAGGCTTGCAAAGTCAAAAGATATGCGTGTTCAGAGAAATGCTACTGGCGCGCTACTCAACATGACGCACTCGGACGACAATCGGCAACAACTTGTTAACGCTGGTGCCATACCTGTACTTGTTCACCTGTTAAGCTCTACCGATGTCGATGTCCAATACTATTGTACGACAGCGCTTAGCAACATCGCTGTCGACATGTCAAATCGCAAGCGCCTTGCCAACAACGAATCGCGTCTCGTACAGAGTCTCGTGCATCTTATGGAATCATCTTCTCCAAAAGTTCAATGCCAAGCAGCTCTGGCACTTCGAAATCTAGCTTCGGACGAAAAGTACCAGCTTGACATTGTTCGTGCTCGTGGCTTGTATCCATTACTTCGGCTCCTGCAATCCTCATACATTCCTCTTATACTCTCTGCGGTCGCCTGCATCCGAAACATCTCCATACATCCCATGAATGAATCACCGATCATAGACGCCGGCTTTCTCAGACCCCTTGTGGAACTGCTAGGATCTGCAGACAACGAAGAGATTCAGTGCCATGCAATCTCGACTTTGCGCAACTTGGCTGCAAGCTCAGATCGGAACAAGCAGTTAGTACTCGAAGCTGGTGCCGTGCAAAAATGCAAACAGCTGGTCTTGGAAGTACCACTCAGTGTTCAGTCCGAGATGACAGCCGCGATTGCAGTGCTTGCACTCAGTGACGAGTTGAAGCCGCATCTGCTCGGACTCGGAGTTTTCGATGTCCTCATTCCACTTACTGAATCGGAAAGTATCGAAGTGCAAGGAAACAGCGCTGCGGCTCTTGGCAATCTCTCATCCAAAGGTCCGCAGCCTTTTAGTTTTTTTCTTGTCTCAAAAAACCTTCTTTCTGTATCATTGCTTATGGCTTCTAGTTGGCGACTACTCGATCTTCCTCCAAAACTGGAATAAACCCGACGGCGGCATCAACGGCTATCTCCACCGCTTCCTTTCCAGCGGCGACCCGACCTTCCAACACATTGCCATCTGGACGCTGCTCCAACTCCTCGAGTCCGAAGACAGCCGACTGCTTGACCTGATTGGCTCGGCTGACGACATCGTCCAAATGGTGACCAGCATCGCGGAGAAGACGGTCGAGTCCGATGATGAAGACGCTGAGGATGGCGAGCAGGAGGTGGTAGCACTGGCCCGGCGGTGTCTAGATCTATTGGGGAAGAGCTCGAAAAAGTTGATGGAAGGCTGAAAACTATCGGTCATCGGTATACTCGACCTCGTGTCTCGAAAACCAGCTTTCTGTACAGGAGAAGGGACAGTGCAATTTCTCCGACGCGGTAACAGTGCGTAGTCACTATATTGTCTTTCGCCGGTATGAGCTGTTCCCACCGTGGAAGTAGGAAAAGCCGCCGGCGGGCGTTTCTGAGGCGTCAAATATTTCTCATTCGGTAGCGATGCATTGACGGAGCGGGACTGTCGATCAGCTCTCTGGTTTACTTTTTATTTTCTCCCTTCTGCTTTCATACAGTTTCGATACACTTTTTTCTATTGTAGTAGTGCGGTGCTTGTAAAGCATGGGGGAGATTGCATATGCGCCAGCCGAGCGTTGATTAATCGCGGCTGGTATTGCTAGTTCGGTAATGCCACAGTGGAATACTTTGAGATGTCTCAGATCCGTTTGCACTGTCTAATCTATAAGTCCAAAGACTGCAAAACGGAGATAGTCATGGTCTACATCAAGGATCGTGAGTCTCCCCTCGATAGTACACGAGCCAGTCCTTTTGTACTCCCCACAAACCAGGCTATGATCCATGCTCTTGTACCTTGAGATTCATTACGATGTGACGACAAGCCGTCATATTTATACTGGAGAAGCGAGGCGGTAAGGAAATTTGCCCACTGATCGCGAAGCCTATGAATAAAATTTTCGCGCCCTCATTCTAACTTTGAAACGTAGTCTACACTCAGAATTGTGGCGTGAAAGAGGTATTTATTGAGCTGTTTTTTAGGTACGCCACTACCACTCAGGCTTTCGACCAATCAACCGCATACACACCTACAAAACTACTTAACCAACGATTGCGTCTTATCGTAGCCGACGTTAGAGATCTGAACAAGGCTGTTCGCCGTATTATCTTCAATGCAGCTCTCCCTCCCCGGTGATCCCATCGGTCCCTCCTCCAGCTTCCGCCTCGGCCCAGGAACCCACCTCCACGCCTCCCAACTGTACGCCTCGCTCCTCGGGCCCGTCGCCCGCGCCACTTCCACTCCTGCGGAGCCCAGCAGCGGCAAGAACAACAATACCCGCAGTGCCCAACGCACGCCCCGCCCCAGTCTCTCCATCGATATTGCACCATTCGACTCCCGTGCCGGTGGCAAAAGTACCGGTGCGTTCGCTGCCTCGAACACAACGCTGCCGGAGGTGAACAGCGTCGTGCTAGGCCGGGTGGTGCGATTGCGGCCGCGCGAGGCTGTCGTTGAGATACTCGTCGTGGGCGAGATAGCGGTCGCGGGCGGATTCCAGGGCGTGGTTAGGGCACAGGATGTGCGGGCGACGGAGAAGGATCGAGTGAAGGTGGGCGAGATGTTTCGGGTGGGGGATATTGTCAGGGGAGTGGTAGTGAGTCCAGGTTTCTGTTTGATAGGTTCTGAGACTACATGAGAGGCAGAGGGGGGTTTGAGACGGTGGGAAGGAGAATATGAAGAACGTTTGTTCGGAACAAGGTTGCTGATTCTTGGCAGATCTCTTTAGGTGATCAGAGCAGCTACTATCTATCGACGGCAAAGAACGAGTTGGGCGTCATCATGGCTACGAGCGAGCAAGGCAATGCGATGTATCCCATCAGTTGGCGGGAGTTCAAAGATCCCGAAACAGGGAAGACGGAGGTGAGGAAGGTTGCGAAGCCATTGTGAATGGAGACTGCGATCGATGGCTGCACGAGTCTACAAGTGTTCGATGCCTTATGTGATGTTGCAAACGGAAGTCAAAGCCTGTAATGTGTCGAATGTACGACTTTGAGTACACAAACTCCAATACTACAGGACCTAAAATAAGAGGCCTGGTCGCCAGAGGTTCTAACCGAGTGGTACCGATTTTGGTATAAGGTGCACTGGCAAAAGTCGAAGAGCTCGAAGGAAAAAGAAGGGCCCCTCAAATTATTCGCAACTAAGCTTGCTTTGCGCATTCTTGAGGCAACCCAACCAAAAGCCTCACGCTGATCATCAGATTCACTGACGCAAATTAACTTAACACCTGTTGTATAGGAAACGAACTTTGGACACATGGTGAGACTTTCGGAAGCTGCAGTAAGCTGCAGTGTCCACGCCAGATCAGTAAATGCAGCATAGGCTGGACACTGCTCCTACGAGAGAAAGGTTGCAGTCTTCGACGAGCAAGACCCATGGCTTTTCGAAGGAAAAGAAGTGGTGGGCGAACTGGCTGCCTAATCAGGCCACGAGCAAGACGGTATCCGCATCAAGCTCGATTGTGATGATACGCAATTATTGATAAAGTATTCTGAGATAGAAACACAACGCAGTTTTCTTCCCCTGTTTGTCGTATGCCGTCATTGCTAGTGTCGTTACTCAAGGTAATGTATATCTCAACCTGTCAAAAGTGTCCGTAATATCCGATTTTGTATAGTTCCTCGGCTATGATCAAAATGTCTTCAGGCCAAAAGATTCCCCTGGAGGAAGCTTGCGACAAGTTCGCTACGCTTAGAATATTCGAGTTGGTGTCCAGCACGCCTCCAGCCTGGAAAGCTTCCCAGGCTATAGTCGAGCAGCTCCGATACATGAGGTCGTACCCCTTGGCTGTATCGAAACCCTTCCACCACTTTATAATCTTCCCGAGACTGAGACCGACCAGTTCAATGACCACGTCCGGCTCTCGTCCTTCGCTGCTTATGTCGGAATCGTATGTGGATTTGCGTCCGACGCCCTTCGACTTATGATTCGCTGGCCACCAACTGATGTATGTTGGTTCGTCCGGGTCCCACAATCGCAACGCAACGTGACCAACCTTGGGGAATTGAATGTCCCAAAAGGGCACCTGTGCCTTGGTCTAGAGGGGCGCATGCCAACGTCTACTCCAGGTTATGGGCTCAGCGGTATATCTTATGGCATACTTCTCGCGCCCGTACTGGGCAACTTCACCATCCACCGTGAAATGCCACAATCTGCCACTCGGCAAATGCCACGCCTCAGCCCAGTCCAAAGTCCAATGGTAGTTGAGGAGCCGCCCGATCAGCCACGAGTCACTGTAGTAACCACTGATATAGAGTTCCATGGACACAAGCGCATCTATGTCCACGTCGAGGTGGACTGGGTGGTAGTGTCTTCGTCCATTAAAATACTTGGTTCCAGGCAAGTCGAACTCACCTGCACCAGTGTTTTTGAGGCCTTTATCACGAAGCATACCATATACATAGCCTGTAAAGTCTGATGTGCCATGCTTTGTCTTGAATGTGAGAAGCCAGTTCGGCGGAAGGTCCTCATTAATGTCAATGCCGTCTCGACGGACCAAGCCCGAAGTCGGAAAGGTATTAGGCGGCGGCAGACTTCCGGGAAGGTAATCGAGCGACTGACTAACGATATCTCGGCCTCCTCTAATCCCAGTCACAATAGTGACTCCCTCATCATCGACGCTGATACGCGGCGCAGTGATCTTCTCTCCGATCTGTTCTCATAAGCGATCCTGGCGTAGCGCATAGCATTACTGATCATCTGATCGAACGAAATGTGTTCCCCCTGGAGCACAACAGCCACGATCATGCAGGACCGAGGAGCCTCCAAATGTCCACTCCCATGCATCTCTTCGAAACTCGAAAAGCTACCCCTTTTGTGAGCGGGCGAAGAGTCGGCCGTCATCAGTGCAGAAAACAGCATCCAGCGTCTGGGGTAGGGCAGGGAGTTTGATGGACCATGTCGTCGCCTGGTCCGTACGTGATGGGATCGGAGCGCCCAAAATGGTTCTTTTATCGGCATCGATGGCAAATATAACCTATCTTGCATCCCCAAAAATGGTTTCGATTTGTCTACAAGATAGTGCGAGACCAATCTTAAGGTACTGGGATGCTATTTGCTGAGCTAGAAATTCGTAGGCAAATAAATGAATTATGCCGAGCACAACATTACCAAAGTTCAACTCGCAGTAGAGGATATCCTTCGCGCGAATACACATAAGGCTTGTGCAGCCTATCGTTCACATTCAAGGGGGCCTCTTCTTCCTTTGATACGTGTAGACTTTCTCCAAAATATGGCTAGACGGATTGATGTGTAGGTAATCCAACAGGGGCATTCCTTGTGTTTCCTCTTCAGTTGTCCCACGAAATACTCTTCGACTTCAGGCCTTGCGCGGTTGCTGCTCTGATATCCCTCCGACACATTAGGGCCTTGGCTGACAAAATGAGCTTCTCTTCTCGCAACATAATTAGAGACAGAAAGATGGTCGTGTCATTAATGGAGGCGAGATCGTGGTTCACAACGATGGCGCCAGAATATTTGTTTCTTTTCCCATTTGCAGTATGATGCGCTCTTACAAGCGGTTGATGGCCGTGATCTCGAGGGAAATAGTTGTGTTCACTTCTTGGCAGCTCCTTGCCATGGCGCTTGAGCGACGTCCTAGGCATGGGAGTAGGTACGTATCTCTTTAGAGGCGGTGATTATGGATGCTCGGATGGTCCGCCGCTCCACCACAGCGGGTAGGGTAGATGACATCTTCACTGCCTCATGCACTCAACCTAGTTCGCAAAGGCGGAGAAAACTCCTCTTGGCTAACGGCGACTTACGGCCAATCTGGTGCCCGTCATATCGACAAGGCAGACCTGGCAATGAAGCTAGATGGTACCGAATGTTCTATCATCTGACCGAGTCATGTAGAATTTCAAGGCTTAGATAAGTGATGACTCTTTCTCGTTGAGCCAAAGGCATTGCTTCATCGTTTTTACTCTCTTTGCTCCAGCTGAACCTTTCCTCTTGTTCCTGATCAGTTGAGACACCATGGCAGCACGAGACTACTACAAAAGCTTCCCTGGGCAGGCTCTTGCCTCGTCGACTCCTAGCCACCCTAACTTCCAGCAGCAGCCTTACCAGCAGCAGACTCCCGTTCAACCACCACAACGATCTTTCTCAGATGCACCACCACCCTACAGTCCCCTCCCTCCGCAAGCGCAGGTTTCCTACCAACCCCCACATCCTCAACAAAACTTTTATCCACCACCTCCTCCACGCCAATCCTCCTATCCTCCTCTACCGATCCAATACCCTCCTACGCCACCAAAGTTTACCTCAGGATCCTACCAACAACCCTCCTTCTCCCAATCCCAATATCTCACTCCCCCGCCCACCAGCGCCTCTCCTGCACCACCAAACCCAACGCCCAAACAAACACGCTTTGACCTACCACCCTCCCGCTCTCACTCCTCACCCCCCAACGATTATTACAATGAGAATGCTCGGTCTGCCTCACGACCAAGGGGGCACAGATACCATTCACACAGCCCCCGACCTCATCCTCATCGGCATCAGAGCCACTCCGCCGCCGCTGCACAGAAGAGCCACAAACACCGCGACACATTTCTCGGCGGCGGCGCTGGCGCAATCGTAGGGGACGCCATATTTCCTGGGCTGGGGACATTGGGGGGATTGGTCCTGGGAGGATGGGGAGGCTATGATCATGCGAGGAGAAAGGAGGATAAGCGGGAACTGGATGCGAGGTGGAGGGAGGCGGGGCATAGTGGGGGAAGACATAGTGGGAGAGAAAGGAATGGTGGTGGGTTGAGCGGGGGGGGAGGGTATGAAGAGGATGAGGCGATTTATAGGGAGAGAAGTCGCTCGGCAGTGAGATGAGCTTGATTTGGAAGGTTAAGATAAGACAATGATGGCATAATAGATACTTGAGGTGAACGTGCATGAGCCACGGATGAACGGGTAATTGTGGAAACAGATATCCAGCTGGTCTGGGTGCGCATTCAATGAGAATAGGTGGTTAGCGTCCTGAAGCATTCAAGATTCTCCCTCGGATAGTTCATGTTATATAAACCATTTCTCGGAGCTTTCGCCATTTTCATGTTATCCATACAATTGTCAAGTATCAGAGGTTTAAGGGATAGTTGCGTCCCTCCATGCAAATGTCTAAACCCTTTTAGGGCTTTTTAACCAACGGAAGCGAAATTGACCCCGAGTCCGTTCTCTAAGCGGTCCTCTGGGTACCTGAGCGCTCGATCAAGCAATTGCAACTATGCCCCAATCTAGTATACTCTCTGGAAGGCGTCAAGCGGAGACCGAGAAGATGGGCGAACCGCAAAGCGAGAACTTTCTCCAGGAATAATCTGGTTGCAATCATGGCTTCTCCTTAGAAAGCTCAGCAACGGGTTCACTCTTCCATTTCTGAGCGGCCAGGTCCTCCCGCATGACTTTGTGCATGTCTTCGTCCACTAAATCACATAGGCCCAACCCTTCAGCGCTACCCCAATGTCCTCTGATGGTTGGATCGGCGCCGTGTTCTAACAGCCATTTCACCCTCTCCACTGCGCGTGCCATAACCACATAGGCAATTGGAAGGCCAGGAGTCCGACCCGGCTTTCCTCGTCTTTCGATGGTATTGATATCTGCACCATGCTACACCAGCAATTCCATGACCAAAATCCGGTCTCGGTCAAATTCAGGTGTCGTTAGAATTTTACTGTAAAAAGGAATTTCCCCTGTGCGGTATGCGCCGGCGGCTTGGTGTAGAGCAACGCTGTTCTCCATCCTGGCCCCACATGCAAGTAAAGTGCTACCGTAGATGGTGGACAATGCTTCGCTCCGATATTGAGAGCGTCTCCCGAATCGGCGTGCCGAGCTTTAAGAACGACTGAAGAAGCGGCCCATTGATTACAACAGGTCATCGCGACAATACTTAACTATTTCGGCAGGGATGTTTGGATGCCATCCAAAATCTACAAATGTTCTCAAAAGACCAAGCTGGGCGGAACTCGGGGCCGTTAATATGACACTTAACGGTGGCTGGCGGGGAAAATCCGAGCTTAGCTCGAGCAACATGCGAAAAATGGCAGCCTGGCTGTATATACTGCAAAGATCCACGCCGTCCCTCAGAAAGCTAGAATTAAGAAGTTGGGACGCCATTATATCGTGAGCGTACTCCAAGTTCCCTGTCCGGCATGCAATCTCGGAAGACTGCAACGAGGCTGACCGGGCCAAGCTGTCGGACAGGCCACGTACTGCTTTGAATATTTGCATATGCTTTTACTGCCGTGATGCTTGGTGAGCATCTGGATTTTGCTGATTCGGCTGATCAGTTGTCATCTTAATGGTTTGTTGGTGTTTTGTCTGAGGATTCAACAGTCTGGATACGAGAACACAGGTAGCGGGGACTCTAACCTCTTATTTGTTCAAGTAAAGATGTCTCACATCAGGATCAGCGGATGCAAGATTGAGGCTACCAAGGGTACGAAACAGTCAAACCTAGTTGCTGAGCGTACCCAGGTAAACTTCAGCGTGAGGTTATCTTACTGGTGATATCGAAAGAAGAGGCGCGAAAGGCTACGCTGGGCGGCAAGAGCGGCACAACCAACAATTCCTCAATGACTTTGCATGATGTTTCGTTGTACGTAAGTCTATCACATCCAGATGCTGACTACCTATTTGTGAGCTTCTGTCCAGAGCGTCGATCTCTCAACAGGTTTAGAATATGTTAGTAACTACGCTAGTGACTCAATGTGGCAGCCTTTTTTTCACCTGCCTGTGGCCTCAGGTTTAGAAATTCATGACTTACGCTTTCAACTCGTCACCTTAATTGAATAACAAGTGCTCGTATGTCATTAGCTTTTACCTCATCGGCTCAACTCTTTTGCTGCATGTAATCGTACTAGCTAAAAAGGTATGTCTTTCTATATTCCTACCGACCTAGCGTACAATCAATTTTGATCGTTCTTGCGTGAGGTGCTTATGAAACTCTCAAAACCGAAATTTTTGATTTTCTACAGAGCCCCAGAATGCTTGCTGGAACCGCGATGGCAGAAGAAATGCGGCGAGGAAGATAGGCACAACTAATATTCAAGGAACAGACGCCAAATTCTGCGGTAGCGACTGGCATTCGGATTATCGATAAAACGACATTTGACGGGATCCGTAGAAAAGCATCCTTTTGGAATACAATAAGAATGAAAATTCAACATCCAGCACGGATGAGTATCGGTTCCATGTTTCAAAAGAGCGTTGTCAGATAATGTTTTCTCGAGCACTTTCCCGCATGTACAGGATCAGGATAACATCGATTATCTCCATGGCTTCTGTCCACGGTACCTCGTAATGAAACTGCGCCCAGGAGCCTGTCCTCAGTAGCCTACGACTTTACCATGGGGCCAACCTCGGAGAAGCTGCACAAGCTCATGAAATAGATCTCCGTGGCAGCCGCGGCATAGCTCTCAGCATTATAGTCCGGGCTGGTGTTTCCCGTGTTTCCCTCTTTGTAGTGAGTGAGGAACTCACGTGCGCCACTCGGATCTCCTTTCTTCTGGGCATCAATGGTGCCGTGTGCGTTATTCTGATCTGGGTCACCATCCAAGCCAGCGGCCTCCGCCAGAGAGTCCAGATGCGTCAACTCGTGCAGCATGGAGTGACCGGCCGTTGTAAACCAGTCGTCCTTTTCCTTGCTTACGTTCGCTTCCTTGTCCTCGGTCTTTTTGGCGCACCAGCCTTTGTCATTATTATTGCGATACGGAGGGCTTGGACTGGTTTTGATAGAATCATAAAGGATGTACTTGGTACTGGACGAGGTCCAAAAATCATTACAAACTTCAATGGTCTTTAAATCTGTAGCACTTCCCGGAGTGGCATCGGTGACCATGAGACTACCTTTTTTGCAGGGTTTGGCATTGCCGCATGAGAATTGAATAGCATAGTTCTTAGTAGAACCGGCAATCCCTTTCATCATATTTTGGAAATGGGTCAGTTGCTTATCGGGTTCCTGACCGCCAAAATAGTGTGTAAATCCCATATTATCGGGGGCCACGTTTTTGGAGGCTTTAGCAAGGGTGACAGCATCGGTATAGGCCTGTTGGAGGACGCTCTTCTTGGTAGGAAAGTCATTCTTCTCACTAAATCCACTCCTCTTGGGAGGAGCGTCATTGCAGTTGCTAGCAAAAGTGACTTGGCCTGCTCTCTTGTTGAGAGCAAATGAACGACGGCGGCCAGCTACGCCTGGGAAAGAAGACTCAGCTCGCTTTGCTGTAGGCGTAGATATGGTGGAATTAGCATTAAAAGTAGCAGTGATAATGTTCGTAGCATTGCCTCTATCAGCTAGAGCAGCAGAAATCAAAGTAGCAAGACCCAAGAGAAGGATTGACGGTTGCATTATTGTAAGCGAAGCAGATTAATGTAGGATCTTAATGTAAAGAAAGAAAGAAAGAAAAACTTCTTATATGTGAGAAGAAATTTCCAACCTTGGCTGTAATGAACACCATCTCCCATTACGATAGTTCGAAGAGATGAGCTTAGATCAGTAACCTATCTGCACTATGAACATCCGCAGAACGATTGACGTAACCCCAGTGATGAATACTTGGAGTTACGTTAATGGTCAATTTGCACCTGATATGGCCGGTTTTGAACATATACACCAGTGAGAGCGATACGAGTACCAACAGGTATTGACAGGTGAGAACTGGCGTAGTTGTAAGACAACTAAGACAAGGCAATTAGAGACAAGGCAAGAGAGTGAATGGATAGGAACTATTGATATGATGCGGCTGGAACGATGCGTAGCCGCACAGCATCCGAGCACGTGAAGTTCTTTCAATATTTCCAATAGTTTGTTCGGTACTCCGATTAAGGGCTAGGACTCAACTGTGCTGTGAGTGAGTGCGCCTGATACATAGGTATTAATCATGTGTATTCATAGAAAGTCGACATAGCCAGGGCGTGCACCCTTTCGGACTTGGGTCCTGTGAACGAATTACAGTTCCCCTTGAAGTCTCGATTAAAGTGCTCAGCCGATACTCTACTCAAGGTGTGTATACGTGCGGAAATTTCCAGGCATCAAAGGTCTGCCACACAAGCCAGTCACCTTTTGGTATAGGTTTCTGAAACTGCCCATCTGGTTATTTGAAAAGATCTTCTATACAGGAAGCGCTCAACACAATGTTCTCGTCAGAATCTTGACACCTTGGTCTTGTGAGCCGTTGTAAAAGAAATTTGTGCGGCAGCATTGGGCTCCGACTGCGAGACACACCAACAGTGTAACACACCATCGGCATCTACATATGACGTATATGCGGCGCGGCAGCCTAGAAGTCTGGAATGATAAGACACCCGACACATATGGATTTCCTCTCAGGAGGGATTGCAAAGTTTAACAACCTCGATCGCAATGACAGGAAGGGGAGAAGGGCGGTTGATTCGTCCGTAAGCCTCTCCCTTACGCATACAAATTTTACATTACCCTTCTAACCAAAATCTTGCTTCACACACGTTTTTTGTTTGCTTGAGCTACCATGTTTGAGTAAAAAAACCGTTGAAGATTATGTTCGAGATTGTGTTCTCTTCTTGAAATGTACTAATCTCCCTCCAGCTCATCAAATCCATCCGTGAGTATCGGTCTTACTCTCAGCACTTTGCCATCGACCCTATCATCGACTTCCACTAAGCCATTTTACATCATTGTCAATGCTCGTATCCTGAACACTCCATATCCCGACAAACCCGTCACTCTGCAAACGCATCCCTCGCCTCTTGAAGACTTAGACAACCGTTCCTTCCACAACATCATTTGCATCACCAGCCCAGATAAGAAAATCGAAATCTTCCCGCGCGGTTGGCCACAATATCGGGTAGATCCCGAGAACCTGCGGAGCGTATGGTCATTCGTTACGATTCCACCGCGCGGACAAGGTGTTTATACCGCGCGACATGAAGTCCCATATGACCGGATCGAAGCAGCGCATCTAAAGAAAGGAGAGCGGTACCGGGTCAACTTGACGGATAGATGTCTGGGAGTTCGTTGGTGGGCTTTTGCGAGTCTGGATGAGTTGGATGGCGTCAGGATTCGCACTTGGGGATCGCCAGAGCAAGAGGGGACTGACCCCGTGTCAGGAGAGGAAATGGAGAGAGAGCAAAGGGAAAAATATGGTGATGGACCCGCGACGATGGGAGAGGATCCCGATATGCTGACTATGGAATTAGAAAGTGGACCAGCAGAATTTGAGATTGTCTGAATCCTCATGTCAAGACGGGAGGCGTCCTGTAGTTACATCATATTTGGTTAAGTAATGAAATCCATAGGCTTTTTTCAGTCGCGGCGGTATATCTTTGGGACAAGATATGTTGCTCCGATCTGGAGTCGTCTGGTAATGGCCTGCTGTCCTTCATCGTAGTCTTTTGTATGTAGATGGAGAGAATACTGGAGATCGAATCGAAAAAAGCCCCGTCAAACCTTCATTGGTGATGCAAAGTGCGCGCAAGCCAAAAGCGGCTGCTACTTGAATTTGGGCGCCATCAATTCCTCCTTAGTTTTGACATTCTGGTGAGCTGCATGTAGTCTTCGATGCTGAGCATCAAGTGCGCTGCCCCTTTTAAGCGCACGTGCCGCACCGACACTGACCCTTGACATTAATAAGGATAACAATCAGATACCGCAGCTATTAGATCAAAGAGGGAATTAGAAAAAAAAAAGAA
The DNA here is from genome assembly GCA_021031095.1 of Bathelium albidoporum. Classification (NCBI taxonomy): domain Eukaryota; kingdom Fungi; phylum Ascomycota; class Dothideomycetes; order Trypetheliales; family Trypetheliaceae; genus Bathelium; species Bathelium albidoporum. The sequence continues at coordinate 29,182 of JAGFVP010000118.1, forward strand.
TAATGATTGTAATGTATAGAAACAAAGCACGTATATACAGAAGAATAGCTGCTGTCTCTGAAGTATATTACCTTCCTCCGAAGCCTGCTGCTACTTCCTGGAGCGAAGATTTCAATTTCCGTAACCGTAAGAACGCCTTATGAATGTCATATGAACACCCTATTAAATTTAGCTTGAGTCTAACTCAAATACTGCATGTTCCAACTAAGTTTATTGGAGTATTCATAAAATATTCATAAAAAAATGAGGTAAATGCATAAGGCAATCTTACATTACCTACTTGAGTATCTCTCCTAACCTGGGTGCAGGTTTTTAAGATATTTGGGCAGGGTGGCAATCAAGTGATACGGAGAACCATCGTCATTTTCGACAACAAAATTACTTCAAAGATTTTGGCTGTCACTCCTGCTGCGATGTAGACTCTTACAGCCAACTTCTCATGCAGCTTGGTTCATGCTTCACCACGAGGAACAGATGTTTGATCAGATTCGCTGATATCTGCCAGTAATTGCGAAAAGAGCCAATCACCTTTCTGACAGTAATGACTGAACTTCGCAAGCCTTAAAGGTATCATGCGTCTCTTGCATAGTAGGGATCGGAAGATCATCGAATTTGTTCCTAACACACCGTCGTACGCCATGGTATCACATACATGGAGCTCGGGCGAGATCACCTTCGAATCGTTTATTACCGGCACCTACAATCAAGACACTGATGCGTTGCGCAGGATTGACAGTTGCTACCGCCAAGCCGTAGACGATGGTTTCGAGTATGTGTGCATAGACACATGCTGCGTAGATAAATGGAACCCCGCCGAGCTTTCTGATTTAATCAACTCGATGTTTCGATGGTACCGCCGATCGAAAGTTTGTTACGTCTTCCTCGCTGATATGAGCGAAAAGGCCCTGAGTGAGGAAGAGAAGGAGACAGCGCTGCGTAATAGTCGGTGATTCACGCACGGATGGACGCTGCAAGAGCTGCTGGCACCTGGAGAGGCCATCTTCACCGGGAGCTGGGCGTCAATCTGCCGCAAGTACGACATATTGGATATTCTCAGTAACATTACCAATGTTCCAGTCGATACTTGGCGACCGCCGCGCCGCTGAGCCACGCCAGTGTAGCCCGACGCACGCCTTGGGCGGCGTACTGCGAGATGACGTACGAGGAAGATATAGCATACCGTCTGCTCGGCATCTTTTGTGTGAATATGGCTCTTCTCTACGGCGAGGGATGTTGCGCTTTCCTGCGGCTTCATGAGCAGATCCTGCGACGAACCGACAGTTAGTCTCTACCGGCGGGTTTTCATGGGCCCTTCAATATAGGCCTCGATTTTCAGACCTATTGTGAGGGTTATTGTCAGGCCTGTTGCTTGACCTGTTGCCAGGCCTGTTGTGAGGTGCAAGCATGGTGACAAAATTCATGGAAACATACAATCAGCACAGACCACACAAATACAAGAAAATCTCAGTAGTGTAAAACCCTCGAAATTTGACACTTTTATATGAAAATTTTCGGAAAGGTAGCTATGAGTACTCAGCACATATCTTCGAATTTTAGATCTAGGTTGTCTCCTGAAAGGTGAAGAGTGAAGGGTTTGAATATTTGTGTGTTTCCACGAATTTTGTCGCCATGCATGGGTGGTTTGCAAAGGGAGACAGATTGATAGGGGGTAGGCTGATTAATTCGCTGGGTGGCTGACCAAATCTTCATAAAGACGCCTCCTCCACCAATAGCTCAGATTAGATGAGTTAGGCCCTCAGGATAAATTATCAAAGACAAAAGGCTTTTCCCCTACAAAAAGGGGATGCTCTCAGGATTTAGACTAGCCAACGTTCCGCCGAACAAAATTCGTGGGTCAGCCTCACACTGCCCGCGAATTCCTCACCAAGAATGTTAATTACAAAACTCAATACACAAAAAAATAATTTTAATGCATTTAGACCTTTCATAAAAATTGGGGAATGCTTTTGAATTACTCTCACCAAAATGTGGCGAGAAAAAGTGACTCACGAATTTTGTCCGCCCCCTGTTAGTCTTTTATTATAATTACCTAAGATACCCATGATTTGTATCTAAAAGTAATTCGACTGCATGAGTCGCGGTAGCAAGATGGCCTTTGCGAGTGGCCAAGCCCCTTGCCTTCTGCTGTTTGTCATTCCACCAAAGGTGGCTTAGCCTACCAAATTGCTGGGCACCAGCGTTTGCCCTCTCTAAAGATCCTGTTTTCAGGTGCTCAGCACCTCGATAGTAGCTAAAAATCTCCTGGGTCCGCTTTGTCAAACTTCAGGCAGTCAGACAAATTATAGCATCACTAATGGAGACTAAAGCATTGTGAAGCACTGTTTTATCAATGCCTCCAAGGAAAAGGCCTCCAAGGAAAGGGCCGACGGAGACCAAGATAGATTCAAAGGGACTGCAAGCGCCTCCTGGGCGCACTTTACGATCGACGACAAGAGCAGCAGCAGCTCTTGACCAGGCTGAGAGGGCTACAGAGCCTCAGCAAGGGTCCACGAACGCACCAAAGCAGACAGCTCGTGCGCCGCCGAAGCCCAGAGTATCTGCAAAGGGAACGACAAAGTTAGTTGTATGTATTACTGCCACGGGAGATGCGTCTCAGCTTCCTCTTAAAACAGTCCAAATGTAATATGAGAACAAATCAAGGACTGACGATAGACTAGAGTCCCAGTCTCGATTCAAATCAGCTCCAGCCATCGCAAGGGCTGATACGTTCATCAGCCACTCGATCCCAGAAATCGCAGGATCAAGCAGAGCATACGCGACGAGAGGAAGTCGCAAGGACCACAGCATTCAGCAGACCCATCGCCCTAGAGCCATCAGTACAAATTACTGAGGAGGTCTTGAATAGCGTTGAGGAGGCGTCATCTAGCTATCAGAGAGACTCATCGTTTGATGCGGACGTGACGGAGTCATCAGAAAAAATACTGTGGCATACTGATCCCAGAACAAGGGAAGAAGACTGGTATCGTCGCAAAGGATACTTGCCTCCAGTAAATGATCAGACTTTAGACACTATTCGAGCAATTCTGGGCCCCAAAGCCGCACGCAAGATGGCGAACATACGACCTGAAGACCCAGACTTCCCGGAAAAGCTTAGTGCCGATCGAAATACACAGCTGGAGCCAGATCCTGCGGGCGATCCCTACATAATTGAAATGGACAATTATGAGTTAAGACTACCGGAAGATCGAGCAGTAACTGATGTCTATTCTCGGCTTTGGACAGCAGATATGAGTACCTGTAAGGGGGAAAACGAGGCCATATTTCAACGTACAATTATGATGGCGTTCTTGGACCGACACCGTCTGATTTACAGCGACGTTCAGAAGCCAGAAAGAACAAATGAAAGCAACCAAACGGAAATTGGTGGGAAGCTTGCTTTTAGTGTCGAGGCGGAATGGACATGTCTTCCAATGCCAACTCGAGGCGCACAGTTCAAGGATGTGAAGTTTCTAACCGCCCCCAAGCCAGATCTGTGTGTTTCGTTTCAGAAGAGCAAACTCTTGGGCACTGGGTTTTGGAGCAGCTTACCAACTGCTACAAAGAGGTTAGCATGCTATGAAGGCGAACGGATCCCACAAAATAAGCGCGCCTTTGGATTTTTTGTGGTGGAAGGAAAGAAGTCGCGGCACTCTGCTGATGACCCTGTCGCCAAATATCAGACACTCAATGCTGCCAGCCAAGCATTGCACAATATGTTTGAGTTCTTCCGAGAAGCCGGGCAACAGTCTGTTTTTTTTACCCGGGTCAGATTCTTCTCCGCCACTGCGTCTGAGAAAGGCGTCATCTTCCGAGTTCATCGAGCTGTAGAGCTTCCGCTTGAACCACAGGGACTGCATGCGACACGTCCCATAGACACAAATCCACCATATCAGCTCGAATTCCGGTTTCAGGAATACCGATCACTTTTGAACGACGATTTCCAGCGCGAGCGCGTGATAGACACGTTCAGCAAAATCATGATTGGGTATGGCGAGGGCGTATTGTATGGGCTTTTGCAAAAAGCTGCTGAGAAAATCGACGAAAAATTTCGTGCAAGTCTCAAGAAAGGAATACAACCAGTCGATATCATACTTGACTATTGCCACGGGCAGAACCGGGCGAAACTGGTGAAACGGAACAGAAGCAACTCCAAAATCTTTCGTGATAGCGCAGCTTCTACTTCCACAAACCTTTCGCGAACAGCGGGAGCCACTTACGCTCACGTAAGAAACACCAGTACCACGAATGGCACTAGTGACGGTGATATCGAAACGGCCGGCAATGATGTCAACTCTGCACCGCCTAACTCTGTTGCTGATATGTCGAGCACTTACAGTAGTCATGGTTTCTCTGAAATGAAGCCGCCGGAGAGGCCAAGCAAAAAATCTAGGAGAGCATAGTGTGTAGAGAGATGAGAGAGATGAGACGCTAGAGTGAAGCGAGACACCACTGAGATAATCATTGCTGGTTTCCAACCGCCAAAATTGTGAATCGCTGTTCGTATATTGCTCTGAAAAAGCAGCGAAAGAGCTTTCCCAACCAAGAAGCAACTATCCTGTGATTGAGCCTTACAAGAGGCATTTGTGGCGGGGTGATGGTAGGGTGAGAATGAACCTGTATATCGTCAGGCGAAGCAGCTCAAAACAGCAACTGTTCTAACTAAGATCTGTGTGGGCCCTAAGTCGAGCAATCATTCATAGTTAGATCTCCCGATACCTGCAGTAAATTGCTGATCAACTTCTTGGCAATGCTTAATTGTGAGAAGATTTTGCAGTTTATCGCCGTTGATGTCGAAAGCCGAAAGAGCATCCTTGACTAACGTGCCTGTCTGCCTCCTTCTCTTCGACTAATATTCTCAAGACGGCTGGAGTGACTGCCTTCAACAGCGAACTGACAGACAGCACAGTTTGGTTCTCTATTGGAAAGCCTCTCCCAACATCGCTATAGCCGCAGGGTGCGTTGTAGACGGCCTTGCTCTGGTGTAACGTCAAAAGAGAGCCCCAATTCTGACACTGTGGTCCTTGATGTACGAGCTAAAGCTGCATTTGCAGCAGGATGACTCTGTTGATTCGAGAATCAATTATCTAGAAGTGACTTAACTATCTGAGGCGAGGTAGGTCGGTTCCAACGTGATCCGATCTACCTGTCTAGCGCTCGAAACAGGAAAGTGTGTCTCTTCCTTCTTTCCATGTACGATCTTGAACGGGTTCTTAATCGTTGCTTCCGGAAATCGCCTCGGTGAAGCTGGAATTATCGCAATTGTTAGGAAATGCTTCTCCATCGCTTTCGGGCGTACGCCACATATACCATATCCTAACCCAGTTCATGTCGATGCACTGAATCTATTTCTGCTGGACGCTGCACCGAATCTAATTGATGGTATTCCTCTGGTCCCTCAGATCCCAATTCTGCGGGGTGCCTGTATTTTTCCGTGCCATTTGCATCGGTCGTTCTCGTAGCTGCGCTTCTGAAGCGTCGGAAGCAGAATAATAAAATGGCTGCAAGAATAGCGAGCCCGGCGACGGTGGCGCCAACCCCAATACCAACTCTGACCCTCGTCGAAAGGCCGATAGGAGGCTGAGAGGTTGGGATGGGAGCGGTAGGAAGAGGTGCTGGTGCAGTGGTGTTCGGAGTGGTCGTATTGTTGCTCTGAACCGCCAGGGATGGGCGCGAAACGTTGTATGGTTGCAGGATGCTATTCCACGTCAGACTTTTAGTTAGCAATCCCTTTCAGTGAAGACCAGAACGGAGAGAACTGGGAGGGTCTCTCACTCGTCAATCACATGCATAACGCCATTAGCAATCAGATAATCCCTGCCAGTGACCTTTGCTTGGTTGACCCAAATATCTCCTGCTTCATCTACTGTTACGAGGATGTTGATACCCGCCTTGGTTTGAAGGCTTGTTCCATTTTCAAAGTCTGGACTGAAGACCAGTTTATCCAGTACATGATAATTGAAGAGCTTGTCCATGATAGAGTCGTTCGTCCCATAGATGCTGTAGAAGTTGTCACTGTAGTAGGCTAAGTTTAAGGCAGCCTCACTATTTGGGGCTAGAACAGTCGTGTTGGGCTCTGTCTTTATTTCCTCGGCAATAGTAAAGTTGTCGATGGCGAGAAGGGCAATAAAGACTTGAAGGTTTGCTGCAGTTGCTTCGACCGTCAGATCCAGGGGTATCTCGAGGACATTGTCAACCATGTGGATGATGCCACCAGTACAGATGAGATCCTGGCAAGGTTAGCAAAACGTTAAAGTGACGATAGCATGGGCACATAGGTCTGCGTCTCCCTGTGTTCACTGTTTGTACGCTTCTACCGAGACGCTGAGGCACCAGATGAAAGCTCATACCGCAATAACAACGTGCGACTCGCTCTTGTTTCCGGAGATAAACGTTTCTTTTGGATCGCCCGGAACTTCTACTAGCTGGCCGAGACCAGGACCAGTGAGGTTGGTGTACGCCGAATCATTTAAAGCCGAGAAGTACCAGAAAGGTCCTTCATTGAGTGAAGCAGACGGTAGTGCTGTATCGAGTAAGTGATACTTCAATGTCGCTGCAATTGTAGAATCAGAATGGGAGGACTGGTTCAGCCATGCGCGGATTGCGTCGTTGGATGGAGCCAGGAAAGTGAAGTCTTCTGAAGCATTCAACTGCGCAGAGAATTGAGGGAAGCCCGTGAGGAGAGAGACGACTTCGCTCAACTCAGACTGGGAGGAAAGCACATCTGCAACATTTTGCGCACGGCCGAAAGTAGCGACCAGAAGAAAGCCTGCAGTCAACTGCATCGCCGGCATACATCAACAATCTAAGAAATTGAAGCGTTAGACATCATGATGGATTCGACGGCAAAAGCCCTCATTCCAGTTTCGTCCAGCCTGAGACGTGCACGGCATAATGGCTGCAGAGAAGTAACCCGGATTTGGCGTCAGGATCGCAGGTGATGAGACTTTGGCCAGGGGCTTGTTAGTGTAGATCATTGAGAGATAGGAAGTCTCCGCTGAAGCCATGCTTGTACCTGCAAATAGCAAACATTCATTTTCGCCCCCCTAGTTCATCCCCGCAGATAAAGAGTGGCCTAGTGATGTTTTGGGTAAAGCTCCAACATTGCTATGGTTCCTCAACAGTAGCTTCTGTTTGTTGGCATGTATCCGTGCGATGTTTCTAGGAAATACTGTTACTCCGCCAATTTAGCCGTGATATTGTAGCGAATTGGCATTCTTCGTGATTTTTTTGGTCGACTAACACCTGATTTCTGCGGCTAGGCTGTATACAAGCCCATAACGCTCATACTGTTCTGGAACTTGCAGCTTGGGTTACCGATTCCAGACACTAAGACTATGTATAGCTTAGCGAACTATCTTACCTGTCGAAGACAGTGAATCCATCATGGCTGCAATTGCTCAAGAGCAAGGGCAACCATCAAATGGCAGCAGGTTTTCAATTCTTGGGAACATGTCCAAAAACTATGTAATGGACGTTGGGACAGAGCACACGGGGAAAATGAAGGGTCAAGCTAAAAAGGCTTGGTCAAGACAAGATGAAGACAACAACGGTGTTGAAATAGTCAGCGGGAACGGCAAGGACAAAGATATTGTGAAGGACAGTGAAATATCGGGTGACAGGCTAAGAAAGCCTGCGTGCCGCCTGCGGACATAAGTATCAGCAGCCGAGCACGAGATACTTGGATCTGAAGGAGGAAGAAAGTTGCTAGGAAGACGACCTTTGTGTATTCACTCGAGCGGGCATCATTGCTTTCATGTACGACCAAACCACTTGGATTCTCTCAATGCGGGATCAGCCTGACCCTCACCAACATCCATGGGTGGATCCACGCCTTTCCCTGCCCAGTACTCCCCCAGCCGTATTTTTGCATATTTGCGATAATCAAACTCTTCACTAGAGTCGTGAGCCTGCACTAATCCCCAAAGTCCGAACCATAGACCAGGGAGGTGTCGAAAGCGATTGATAAGCTCAGACATACGCAAGACGTCTTGCTCTTCGCTGCTATTCTCGATTTTGCTGGACTCTGTTCGCTCGTGGCGCCATGAGCGCACGTACTCCTCCGCAAATTTCTTTCGCACCTTTGGCGAGGGAATCTTATTATAATCGCAATCAAAACCGGGCCATTCCCCAAAATGCAGAGCGATATCGAAAGCGGCATTGCAAGCAACACTATACTCGTAATCGATAAGCTGGATCTCGGCCACTTCGTTCGCATCGCCGGAATTTTGCACAAGGACGTTCCCTGCTAGAAGATCGCAATGGCCCATCACGAGCTTTTGTCCGCCAAGTCCCTCTTCCCCACTCAGCTCCGCGAAGGCAGACTCCACCTCTTCGACCAATCGCCTCTTGACATCCTGCCCTTCTTTGTTCTCTTCAGTTATACGGCTTGCCCAAAGCCTCATCACCGCCCAAATGTCTCCTGGCGTCGCCTCTTGCTTTATCTTCGTTACTACCTCCGCGTCTGTTTTTGTATTTGCACCTTGACCGGAAGGTGGTACATCCGCATACGTCTTTCCAGCGTCCAGTGTCGCCCCTTCTGCACCTATAGGCAGTACAGCATGCCATTTCCCCAATGTGCGGGCAACACCTCTCCATACTCGCTCTTCTGAAAGGGTTTCGGGGCTGCATGGAGATCCAGGAGTGAAATGATAGATCAATCCGTTTTTGAAGCGTGCTAACAAGGAAGGAGCGAGACCGTACGATGCAAAGAGGCCGTGCGTTGCGATCTCGCGAGGCCGGGACGTTAGGGGCTCAGCGCCAGGGCCGAAGGCGCGAAGAACGAGCGAAGCATCGTCGTGGGTGATTCTAAGCATCTACAACAATCGATTTGTCAACAAATGACTTCTAAAGATAGCAATCGAGTCCACATGTTCCATCATGCTGTCCATGAGAAGAAGCCAGCTGGTTGGAAACCCAACTTACTGTGTTTGTAATACCTTCTTCGACGCGAATTAGCATTCGAGGCATGAAAATCATTAACAGGTCACCTACCGGTAAAAGTCTTGAACTTGAGACTACTGCCATCCTGTTTCCACTCTGGAAATAACGCGTACACGATCTCCTCGGCTGACTTTTCTGCACTCTCGTTGTCAAACTTGAGGTCCAGCTGCTTGAGGGAACGAGTTTCAGACATCTCGAGGTCGATAACTTCGGATTGCGTTAAGGCAGGAGATCAAGGTAGCAACCTCTCAAGTAATGCTTCGATATGTGCGGGCAAGGCATCAGATGCTGGTTCAGCACATTTCACTCCATATTCGACACTATGACAGTCGTGGCACACGCGTGACGACGTCATGGCGTTCATTGCATTCTGCTGCGGGCTGGTTGGGCGCGTGACGAGCGCCGCCAACATAATTTTCCTGTTGCACGGAGTTCAGCGCGTATGAGGCCCATGAAATGGTGCCCTACGAAATCCACTGAGAGTTGTTGTTGGGCAGTAGCATTTGGTGATGGTGGCTGTGATATCACATGCTTAGTGTTCTTAGGGTGCTCCGTACTTTACTTCGGCGGTAGTCCTCAGGCCTAGCTTCATACTTTTACATACACACTCAATGGGATTCGTTCATACACTTCAACAAGAGTGTGGAAGGCTTAGTCATGATCTGAATACTGCCACTTGCAAGGACGCAAAGTAAAGCTACGAAACAGGTTACCTCTTAAAGAGCTTTACGTGAAAATAATTGCGAAAATTCTATGACTCTACACCGACTCCTGCATTCGACGTCTTGTCTCATCTAGGCTACTGCGATGATCAAGCGGCCCACGCGCTGACGCAAAATTTCCGAAGCTATCAAGTTTGTCATTGTTCTCCTTTCCTCTCGAGTCGCTCAACTCAGCAGAGCTCAACCCCTTTCTTCCGATCGTGTGATTTGCGGCGATGGTCTTTGATGCATCACTTGCACCAAGTGTGAACGGCGTCATCGCGCCTCTCCGACGAAGATCGTCCAGATTAAGGAAGCCACTCTGCAAGATTTGGAGAAATGGTCTTAGATAAAGAGCACATGTGGCCGAGATTTCTGCGCATTGAATCGTCTGGGTACAGATGTAAACCGGCCACAAAGTCAGAGTTGAATCACCAACGCCAAACTCGCGGTGCCAATATACAAGCTTGCAGATTGATGCGATAATGGGTCTATCGCACGATTAGCGCGCGGCTTTTTCTCTTAAACATCACATGGCACTCACGCAAGTCTGAACGAGAACGCGGACATTGCTTTCGCTTTTCGTTTGAAAGATATCTGTACTTTCGAAACAATGAGCAACGGTAGCACGACAAGTCCGGTGTTGGTGGTGATATTTGCAATCTCAAAGTAGTTCCAGAAAGACAATCGATTGATGCATTGACGTTCCATATAGTTCCAAGCATGTGGTACATGGCATATAAAGGCATTGGTAAAGAGTGCTATCACAACATATCAACACTAGCTACTACAGCACGTATGACAGACTTTGGATTACCTGTGATGGCCCAGACCGCAATGAAAATTTCGAGAGCAACCATTATCCATTGATCGCGGCGATTTGGAGTCAGTAGTCTGATCAATGCTAGCACAGAGAGTTTCGCAAAGCTAAGCCCGCAGATGTATAGGAAGTCACCCGCATAATGTGCCTAAAGCATTAGCATACCCTCCTGCGAACCCTCTCGCCTACACATACTTTGTCAATGTCATCCAGCTTCTCTTGATTCAATGAGATAATCGGCCTGCCAAATCCATTGTGTGCTTCGACTATGACAGCCACAGACTGGCCAATGCCGAAGATCTACTTCACAGTGAGTGACTTTCTTCTTCATCCGACCGTATGAAGATGAACCCACCAGAGAGACAATCACAAAGTAGTCATCTAGACTGACTGCATGGATTGCAAAATACTTTGTGACGAATCTTGCAGCTACTGCGAATCCAGAAGCAGCTAAACAAAAGTATGTGATTACTTCAACGAGAGGAGAGTAGTTTTGATCAGTGACATAAGGCATCAGCGCCAAATATTTGAACAAGCTAAGAAGGAATCTCCTGCGTATGATGGTGCAAATAGTGGGTGTACTTTTCGAAGCTTGAGATTTGAGGTCCTCAAGAGGAACCCAAGACACTTGAGCTCAGCTTACATTCAGGAGTGGGCAATGGTGATCAACCTGCAATTGAACGCTCGTCAGCTATGACATTTTACTTTTTCACTTCAACGGCTCGCATAAGGCTGCACCTGCATATACCCAATTTTGACTTGACTCAGCTCTTCAGACGGCAAGCTTAAGCTGCCCCATGCAAGACACTGCCCAGACATGATACCATGTCCATGCATTGACGATTTGGAATTAAGATGCCATACGTAGACGATGCATTCATCGTGCCTTTCCACAGCTATCGGCAAGATGAGGCTGAGACAGCGACGCAAGTTACTGTTGGAGGCTTGGAGTCGCGAACCGGCTCGGCGCGTGCCTTCCAATCGCTTATGGAAAACAATTACGTCATCTGACAGAAAACGATTCGTCCGTCTTCTATAATATTCGTACCGACCTCGCCGACTACGTTTCTATGCATTTCATCGAGATCGCTCCTCTGATCTAACTACGAACAGCGGAAAGGCACATGGCACTTCAAACAGCTGCTGCAGCTGCTACGACTCCACGTTTCTCATTGACCAAACAATTGCAGCCAATCTACTCCGCCAAGCAAGTAGCGCAATCATACAACTCCAACCTGCCTATTGCGCAGCTATCAGCCGTGAAACATCCTCACCCGGGCAAGGCTCGATAAACTGACACGCCACATCTCACGTTCCAGTCCTGTGAATATCGCGTATAGTGATTGCCATCGGCTCCACCACATCTGCAAGAAGCCATCGGTGAAGTTGCGATGTCACGTTGGTCATACAATCAATCTGGATATTTAGGTGCTGGTTGTAGTTGCAGAGTAAAAGCGCCAAAGCAAAGTTGATCAAACAGAACACAAGGGCTTTTTACCTGCACGACACGGAACGATGCCGTGTATAGGCTAATCAAAGCACATACGGTCTTGTTGTGGTTCTAGCACGTTATCTCCAGGGTATGGGGGCCAAATACGCGTGCTACACCTCACATTGGTGCTAGCTTAGCTATTTTGGATCATGTAGACATTGGAGGCGTAAGTCAGCCTCAATCCTTTCCAATAAGCAGAGCCTTGCATTGACGTCAGAGGCTGTCACAGAACTCTTTCGGCAAACACTCGACGCACGTAACAGCACGATCGCAAGTGCCAAAACCGATGATGGAGGATGCAAGCTGAATTCAGCTTGTCAAGCCATCAGTCGGTTCCCAAGCGCGTAGTTCGCTCGCTGGTTTTCTGTGTTGAACTGGCACGAAGATTTGTCCCGTCGAGGCTCGCCTCGGTGAGTGAGAAAAAGCAAAAGTACCCCTTGGAGCCGTTTCACTTACATGGTTGACAGCTAAGCACTGATCGAGTCTTTTGGGTTGCTTGAGGTCATGCATTGCGATGTCTTGGAGAAAGATTCCCTTCTCGCGAACATCCAGAGTTTCCCTCTCCAGCTCTGTACAGCTCATTCGGTGTATCAGACACTTCTTGTCGCATTTCTTCACCGTTGGAGCAGAGACAACCTGAGACGCATTCAATTCGCACCAACTCAGGCTTTCTATCGTTACGATAAGCAGGCATTCGCTCCCTTTTCAGTGATCCTGCAAAGACGTCTTCCTAGTCTGCCCAATGGACAGTGAAAAGCCAGCCTTCTCCGACGTTGAGACTTTGGGCTATTCTTTGTCTCAAAGAGATGCAGACACCCTCAGAAGACTCGGCAAGAAGCCAATTCTCAAACGGAACTTTGGGTTCATGTCAGTCCTCGGATTTGCGACAACAATCACTATTGCCTGGGAGACAACCTTGATTACCATTCAGTATGGACTTACTAATGGTGGCCCTGGTGGCTTGATTACTCAATTCATCTTCATCTGGTTCGGTGTCATGATTAGCTTCGTAGTCATCAGTGAGCTTGCTTCCATGGCACCTGTCTCGGGTGGTCAATATCATTGGTGAGCGCTTCGATAACACTAAGTTGCCAAAACCACTCTACTGACTCCTGTACTAGGGTCTCAATGCTTGCGCCCGCCAGACAGCATGCTTTCTGGAGTTATGTCACGGGTTGGCTTACTGTGTGCGGTTGGCAGGGCAATACAGCTGTCAGTGTTTACTACTCGTCTTCAATGATTCTGGGCATGGTGACATTGTCAAGACCGACCTACGAGTACCAACCCTGGCACCAAGTATTGGTCGGTCTCGCAGTAACGCTCTTCTCCATCTTGGTCAATACTCGCGGTGGCGTGGTCCTTCCGAGATTTGAGGGCTTCATGCTTTGCTTGCATATCCTGGGCTTCTTCGCGGTCATTATTCCCCTGGCTGTCCTCTCCCCAAAACAATCTGCAGATGAGGTTTTCAAGACATTTCTAAACAATGGACCCGAGCCAACAAGCGGAATTTCATGGATGGTTGGCACAATTGGTCTTCTTCTAGTCTTCGTAAGTACTCAAACGAAATTAACGACGTTCCAAATACCGACAAAGATACAGTGCGGCGCGGATGGATCGATTCACATGGCCGAAGAGATTGAAAATGCCTCTATTGTAGTTCCGAGAGCGATTATCGTTACCTATGCCTTTAATGGTGCCGCGGCATTTTTGATGCTTATCGTGTTCCTATTTGCGACTCAAGATATCCAGGGTGCCTTGTCTTCGCCAACGCAGTACCCATTGTGAGTTTACCATGAAGTCACTATCACATCTCCATTCTAACAAGTAGTTTCAGTATGGAGGTCTTCCTAAAAGGCACCGGATCTGTTGCAGGAGCTACAGTAAGTCTCTTTACCAACTTACCTCACGCTTGTTGACCTGGGCTTAGATCATGGCAGCTACTGTCACGGTGATGGACATCTGCGCACTAGTGTCGAGTATGGCAAGCACTAGTCGTCAGCTATGGAGTTTTGCCCGTGACCATGGCGTGCCTGGGTGGAAGAGGATTCAGCTTGGTAAGTCTACCAAGTCAAAATCCCTGGGTCTTCGACTCTCGCTAATCTTAGGGATAGTTGAGACGAAAACGTCCGTTCCTATTCATGCGTGAGCATTTCCAAATCCGCGTCTCCACTTCCATTAACTTTCAGGCAGCGTCTTCATTACCGCGACGGTCTCAATGCTCCTTCAGCTTATCAACTTAGGCTCTACCACTGTGTTCCAGGATTTGACCTCCATCACGGTCGCAGGTCTCTACTCCTCATACTTGATCGCGGTGTCTCTCCTATTGTGGCGCCGCTGCACGGGAAAGATAACTTTTCACGAGGAGGAACAAGAACGTCGGAGCAGCGACAGCCATGCTTCACCAGACTCACATACACATCTCACGACGAAACAACGCAAATTGACGAACACATGCGGCTCACCTTTAACGTGGGGCCCAGTAGGTCTTATCACCTCCTGGCAACTCCGTGCTCTCTAACCTCTTGGCGTAGTGGCACATTCCAGGCCTTGCTGGTAAAGCTTTGAACGTATTCGTCTGCTGCTTTCTATTCACTGCATGGTTCTTCAGTTTCTGGCCCACAGCAGTACCTGTTACTGCCTCAACGATGAACTACAACTGCGTTCTGTGGGGGGGAGGTAAGACCAATCTGCATCAACTCATGGAGATTTGCCCTAATATGCCGCTGCTCTAGTCGTCGTTCTAAGCTTAGCCCACTACTTCCTAAAAGCTCGGCATGAATACTTCGGGCCCGTCGTTGACGCTGAATCGTGAGCTCTCCATACGGCTAACCCTGCAAAAGCGAAACTGTGTCATACTTGACTTGAAATGGATATCTAGATAGCTTCGAAAATACCTGGCGGAACAGCGTGCCTGATGCTGATCATGACGGCAAACAATATGAAGATGCGCCGGTAGTATCAACTTCGTTCAAATAGCTAATGTCATTTCTCAATTAAAATCGAGGGATTCAAATAGTATCGCCTCAAATTTTGCTAGCAAATAGTCGCTAAATTTTCATGGCCAATTTTTGATGCTGTTCGTATCTTCGTCTGATACGACATTCGTTTAAAGGCCATCTATCCGTAGGGTTTCCCCACAACAGGCAAGTAAAATAAAAACATAACGTAATCGTCAATTCCTTGCTCCGTGGCCAAGCCACTCGGGAATTGGGAAGTCATTTTCTGGGGTTGCAACCCATCGATATTTCCTGCCGAAAAAGTTGCTTAATTCAGTCTCAAGTTTCCTCCTCGTGTACGTATCCCAAGTAGTACTGTTGACTTGAGACAGTTTCGAAGGCGTAAATTCCGAAAAGGTGTGATATTCTAAACAAAATTGAGACAGACACAAAACTGTACTTTTGGGAGCAACGAGTCCTCAAGTTAGCAAAGTTCTGGAGGCATGAGTTTCAAAGACACTAGTGACGTACAAACGCCAGGCTTCGTGCAGGGCGCAACTCGAAAGCTGTCCCAGCAACTGTCCGAGGCTCCGAGCAGATGCGCAAGCAGTTATTCGAACAAGTGCTGGCAGGGATTGGAAGAACTATCATCCATTCAGTTTGTATTATTCAATTCTCATGACTCAGTATGGGATGAATATCTGATATCTTCCAATCTATCTCCTCAACTGATTAGGAGTCGTAGGTACCACCTAGAAATGTTAGTTACACTCCAAGATGATCTAAATGGAACGGATAATTATTCTTCCGATCCCCGAATACTGCAACGGCCCTGACAGCTGCGCCGAGCCTCAACACCAAAAATTCACATCTATGCTTCAGATAGCTTCAAAGTTACTTGATATGATAGTGGTGATAGCAGTCGCTTACTTCCAAATGATCAAAAATACTGTGTGCTGTCTTCCAGGCAATTTGTCTTGGCCGCGCATCTTCGGAAAAAACGCTAGTGGGAGTTTTGAGGCTATAATAATCTCCCAATGGCGCGCCTCGCATCTCAGCCTTGTCCATCTCGAGACGCGCATTGGGTAATGGCTGTAGAAAAACGATTCAGGGGCTTTGCAGCGTAGAACTTCGAGAAATTGGAAGTCTCCGCGGGAATCGAGCTTTTACCTGCATATAGTACATGTTTTCGCGCCTCTGGTTCTTGTCGAGGTTATGTAAAAATGAGCAGAAAATTTGGGTTCTCACATCCGCAACATTTATACTCTTCAATGCCTTGCGATAGTCTTGGGATCTGTAAATTCCTGTTGCTCATCTTCTCTTCCACTCTGTTGTACTAATCTACAGAGCAGATCTACCTTTATGTTAATGCTTACGTTTGGGCAGCTTCCATGACTGCTAATTTGTGTCATGGCATTCGTAAGAGAGACCTTCAGTATTTTGAGGCTGAATAAGAGATTGGCAGGATAAAAGGTACGATGCAGATGCATGGCGCTTTCGCTGGCTCACAGATTGGCCCCGGCTCTAACGTGCAGGATACATCATACGGCTCGGAAAAAAATGGAATTGGAGCTTGCTCAATTCGTATAACATAAGCGAGAATGTGCGTCATGATCGGAATGATTATTCAATATATCTGGCAGCATGCCTTTGCTACAGTCACGATGTTGCGAGAAACTCCCTGGCTGTGATCCAATTTTGCAAGAGAGTCAATCGTTCCATGCCACTTTGGTGAATCGGAACTGCTGGTCAGCTCACGATCCATTCTTTCGCTCGCCTGCTATTGATTCGATGGTTAAGCTAAGCCACTTCTGGATGGCATTGGCCCGTATGGAACGACATCGATCTGGAAGACTCACAGACAGCCTTGGGAGCCTTATGACGCTCGAGTCAGCGACACAGCTCTCGGTAATTGGAGCTTCTTATTGGCTTGCCACGTCCGTCTGGCGTCTTGACAGCCTGGCTTGAGTAGATCCTGGGTTCCGTAGGGGCAGTGGAAGAAATGGCAGCCTGCTGAAATGGATATTTTTGTGGGGCTATGACGTTTTCCAGCAGTCGTCATCCGGGTGCCGTGAAATGCTGGTCTGACCAAGCGTGGCCTCCCTTCTCTGTGAACAAGCCTCTCGTCGGACTTTTTCGGACTTCTGAGTTGGTCGAGCGACTCTCTTGCATCTAAAGTTGTGTCATCGAACATACAGCACTCCCATTAACAGATACTGGCAAATTAAGTTGATCGAAAGCCTCTGATTTGCATCTTCCTGCAAAGTCTGCAGTTCCGCGGAACAATCCCAGGTCTTTTACATCAGATATGGCCAGTCAGGAGACAGAAATGCAGCGTTTGTCTTCATCCGGGATCAGTGTCAACACCGAATTCTCTAGCGTTGAAGATGAAGATCAACCGAGAAGCGGTCCTCTTGACTGGTTCGACTTCTTTTCGTTAATTGTCAATGAAATGGTTGGAACCGGTATTTTCAACGCCCCTGCCGCAACTTTCTTTCTTCTAGGGCACAAGGGCCTGACCCTAGCCTTGTGGATCGTGGGCTTCATAGTCATCCTTCTTAGGTTGGGAGACGTTACTTTACCGCTTGACTTACAAGTACCCTGCTGACCATACGAAGCATGATCCTGTACCTTGACTGGGCTACCGGCTTTCCATTCAATGGTAGCGAAGCCGTCTGGGTAAGTGAAACATCTATCCAAGGCTCGGAAATCTTCCTCACAGTCGAGTATTAGTTCTATGAGATTTTTGCCTCGTCTGGCGCTCATACTGAGCGAAGCCTAAGTTCACCGAACGATTCAGAGACTTCAACTCACCCTGCCTCTCCAGTAAAGTTCTCTCAGCCTACTGTACACGCCCCAAATTCTAGGACAGAGCCTGATCAGGTACAAAGATCTTCGCGAAGTTGGACAGGAGATGGACTTCTATTTTATGTTATCTACGCCTTCCTGTTCATTGGTCTCTTCAATTCAGGCACCAACTGTCTCCAGGTCGGTTGGCAAGTTATCATCTTTCGAGAAACAAACAACTGTGTACTTGAGTCGGCAGCATCCTGCATAAGCAAGACTGGGATAGCATATGGTGCACAGGCTGATCTCGTACGATTTATCGCTGTTGTTGCGCTGTCTCTGATTTGTTGTGCTCAAAATGTATCTGCGAAGCTGGGTCGAAAACTCAACATACTCTCGGCCATATTTAAGATATGCCTACTATTCATCTATCTCATCGCAGTGTCTGTTAAAGCCGGGCAAAGCGACGCGAGTGATTTCTCCCACTGGTACAGGAATCGAGATTCGAGCGCCTCGAAGTTGGCATATGCCAAAGCGTTGCTTCCAATACTATTTTCATTTGAAGGTTGGGAAAACGCAGTTTTTGTAAGTCGAGCTTTCTTTAATCTCCAAGACTGCTTTTGTTCTATTTTCTGACATGATGACCTTCTCATTTAGGTAGCTGGCGAGACAACGAGAAAAAATCGCAATGCTTTGAGATGGGGCTTTCTGACGGCTGTGGTGCTAGTCGGGTGCTTGTATATTGCGATTGTCGCCGCATTTGTAAGAGAGCTTCGCAACACATCCTCACTTAAGAGAGTTGACGCAAGCCTAGCTTGTAGCCGTGTCTTACACGGACGTCTATTCATTTCAGAGTCAACCAGGAGAGATAGACTACCCATCACTCGTACGCAGCCAACCTACTTTGCCTCGCAAGGTAACCCGCAGACTAATTGGAAAAAAGTTTTTCGGCAACTCCAAAGCGTCCCAACGTACGTGGGCCCTTCTAGAACTCATCTCGGCACTAGGCAACATCAACGGAATCATCTACACTTTCTCTCGAAGTAAGTAAAGGAAATTATTTCTGCATCGAAAGCTGAAGCCAAAAACAGTGAAGCAAACGTTCGGCAATGCAAAAATTCTTCCATGGTCGAGATTTTGGAGTCGTGTTACGAAAAAGTACGATGAACAGGATAAACGCGATGAGATGGCAGACACTCCGCAAGGGGGCTTGACCTTACACTGGCTCATGACAATGATCATCATCGGAGCATCTGCCTGCGTAGATGGTACAGTTGAGTCCGTCTATATGCCAGGTAATCTGCAAACCTATGCACACTGTTTTATTGCCGGTAAGTCAAAGTAATCAAAAGGGGGCGCAGCAGGCTGATCGAGTGCAGTCATCATTGCTTTAGGTCTTCCTCGTCTACGCAGGAGAGAACGGAGCCTTTATGACAGTCCATCACATTCTGGATGGTGGCGACCATCGTGTGCTCGCGGCTTGTGGCTATTCCCGGTCGGAGTTGCGATTTTTGCCTACGTAGGTATCAACGTCTTGATCCTTATAGTCAATGTTATCCCACCGTACGAAGCAGCCGATGTTGCTCCGTCAGCGTTTCCTGGGTGGGTCTTTCCCACAGTGACCTTCTCGATCGTGTTAGCTGCCACCATTTACTACTTTTCCGTGCTCAGTATGTACACTGAAGGTTACTGCTTGCCCGTTAGCTTGCTGTCTCTGGCAGCCACCAAATGTGAAATCACGACGCACATCGAGAATATCCCGAGGAATTATAAGGATGGGCATAGATTTGAAATCAATTATAGACGGATGGATGATGTAGGTCACCTCCTACTGATCGATATCTTTTCTATGTGTTGATATAGTATCAGGATCCACGACATCACGTCGCTCTTCCTGATTTCCTTTATTGGCTCTTTGGGGGATCTTTCAACGGGAATCCATTTCAACGGCTCTGGGACTGGCTGCGGAAGTCTATGGCACGTACTGCATAGCGGCGCTCACCGAGTGGGGTCACCGGGTGATTTCATCGAATAAGAAAAGGAGCAATCAGAAGGCTGCGTTGCAGGGTGTCAGATATGGTGGGCATCGTGCATGCTGCATGCATGTTAACCCCGCTTTATGACGAGGCAGAATTTACTTTCAAATCCTTCTGTACTGCATGTGAAATTTCTCTTTCAAAGTTACTGGCACCTTCTTGTCTACTCCGCGGTTAGAATACTGAAGTTACCCAAACATAATCTGAAGATCTAAACCACGCACCTATTATGTCAATGTTGTACACTACAAAGATCAAATATGACGTTTCCGAAAAGTTATTGAGAGCATGGCTTGAAGAGCATTTCAAAGATATGCAATGGAAATGTGAAGTGAGGACTACAGATTGTATTAATTCTTTGGATAGAACAAGGCTAAGAGTCGATTACAGAAGACTGAAGGGTCTTGCCCGGTGTTTGAGGTCACGACTCCACGGGCACTTAGGGCTGTAAGTCCTTCGTTCCTTACTAATCTTGCTCTATTTACTGGTAGTTCAATGAGGATAAGACTCTTGAGGATGTAGCTCAAATTGATGTTGATTCGCAGGAAGAAATAGAGGAAATTGAGAGGCAATCAAAACCCCCAAGGAGGCACTTTGGGGCTCCTCGCCCAGGTCAATGATCGACAATCGATAGTTCGGCAAGGCCTCGGCGGCTCGATTAGAAGGCAAAAATCGAAGGAATAAAGGGGCAACTTTCGTTTTCGTGTTGTGCTCTCATATTGGCGATAACCATTGTGCTTGGGTAGGATAGCGGCGATAGCCTTGCAAGGCAGAAAGGCGATGCTGCGGTTAGTCACATAGCTCAGAGCCTCGCCTAAGGCCTCTCATAACTCATATGATAGCCTAATTGCTTTCTTGTTCTATCGTATTCAATTCCAAGTTTACTGCGGCATACTGCAGCGTCATTTACCGAGTGAGTAAATGACGTAGAACGCTCGCAAAGCTCACCAGTACGAATTTGAAGTAATGATGGAAGAATCTTACGGGGGAACCGCGGTTTGGCCGACCGATACGCCGAACGATAGCGTGCTACAGGCAGCTCAAAGAACCTGGGTTCGCAATGCTTTCGAAAGTGATAATGCGTACTCATTTATGTCCCCGGGTGACGACTTGGAGCTTGAAGTGGCACTGATCAAGCCTCATGGTAGGTGTGAAGGTCTTTGATCCTATAAGAACCCAGGTCTACTGCGTTGAGCGACACTGACACAGTATACTAGATACGGATACTAGGACACTCAGAAGCCCTTCTGAGATTGCTGAGGTGTTCAGAGTATGTTTTAATGCTCAAAATTATTGGCAAACAATGTATGCTCAAAAGCCCACAGGGCAGTAGTATTCGGAGATGCGGCTTAAATTCCGACAATTTGCAGGATGAACGAGCTCATGACATGAGTCGGGCGCGACTATTGTAATTCCATGCTGTTATTACTATTGGCTATCAAACGAATAGTAGGATGAGGCTGATCCATAATTAAATCTTTCCAGTTTCCTTGACCCAGCGTATAGTTGGGCACGGTTGCCTGCTTCGAAAGAAATGATAAAAACGTTGCTGTTAGCACTCGACGTTTTCCCGAATTTCCACAAGTACATGACTGCTTTTGGTTTCAGAAGATTTGCCAAAGATGAAGGACTAGGCGGCTGTGACTTTGCAATCTATCGAGACGGGAAGGGCAAATCTCCAACACACGGTACGAATCATTAAGATGTCAGCGCATCACTTTTCACCAACTGATTCATTTACCAGAGGTCTGCTACCTGATGAAATATGTAGAAGCCAAACAGTCTCCTACGGAGGGTAGAAATCCTTGGGCTTTACGGCAGGCATTGATATTTCAGAAGAGCGATAGTGAGTCTGGAATGACGAACCATATTCTAATACGTACGCCTCAAGCAATGTGGGACTGTCTCGAGGATTGCTTAATGAGCCAATCATCGCTAAGGCAAGAAGTACTTCAGAGCTGGACTTGCATTCACAGCATGGCCTGGAGCAGTATTTCAGATAATTGGCGCCAGTACATCAACTACCTGGATGGCAGATTAGTTGAATTGGTCAGCCGACTCATAAGTTTCTTTGAATGGGATGTCGGCTTACATGACCAGTTTGATGACGTTATCGTCGCACGGCTGGATCCATATAAGCTACAGGAAAGCAATACGATTCAAAAATCAGCTGAGGCGATGAAGCTACTTCTCTACGTATTGGACCAAGCCTTACGTACTGCGCATATGATTGACACCAACATTGAAACCATGACAAAACTAAGAGAGGACGCACGAAGATTCAAGGACTGTGATTTGACCGAAAATTCAATGATATACACAGAATTTGGGGAGCAGTTAACTAGCAACATATTCAGCCATTCCACTCAATCAAAGATGGCGCGGAGTATGATCGAGCGAGCACAGGTACTATCAGGCCAGGTACGCGACCCACCGTTAGTCGATTGGCGACTGACAAGTAAATACTAATGCTGCATTAGCTTCGAGACATCGTGGCATTACAAGACAGTGCATTGAGCAAAGTCACGGCTGATTCATCTCTTGACATGTCCAGAAGATCTAATGATGAAGCGCGGCTCGTCAAGATCATGAGCATAATAGCAACTTTCTACATACCTGGATCATTTGTTGCGGTACGCAGCATTCATAGAAAGACACCTCAGATTCTGTTACGTTGCTCTGACTCTTGTCCAGGACATACTCCAGATGGGATATTTAACGCTAGCGCCAGGGAAACCTTTCAATGTGAACGCATCTCGAGAGATGTGCCTGTATGCCGCTCTGGCATTACCGCTCGTCGTAGCTACCGTTCTGATTTATGTTATGGTAGAGTTGCTCAACTGGCGTGCAAAGCGGCGACGGTCTTCCGATACATCTAAAATTGTTGTTTGAAATGTCAAGCCGAGCCGCAAGAATTGGACACATTTCAGCTGGATGGCATCGATTTATCTAGAACGGGTCAAGAGGGTCTCTCGTCATCTTTGGCAAGCTTTGAGTTGACTTGATCATTCTCGGGCCAAGTCCCATGTTCATTGGAACCGTCAAGCGGCTGTTCTCAAAGAGATAAGACTGAGCACGTCCCTTAGATGTTCGAAACGCCCAATTCTTGCCCATCGGCTTGGCGCAAATCCAATTGACTACCTGGACTTCCAAAACCTTTCGTCAAGGTATTTGACTATGGTATCGTGGAATCGAGTGGCTTCTAGTCATTTTCAGCATCTCATTGAAAAGCCAAAGTCCTTATAACTCATTTACCGTCTTCACTTCTGAGTTTTAGTTCTAAATGGCTGATTTTACTATCCTTGGAATGTGTCTTACCCAGATTTAGTGGTAGACAAGGCGCTTTGAGGAATGCTGGTGCTTCCAGGGAAGCAGACTGCGCATCACCCGAGCTTGCAGAAAAGGCTTTCCAATTGTTTTTGACGTTTGCTTTCATAGTCACAATCGCACTGCTCTGCGGAATAGTAAGCACATCATGTTGTTCGTAATGAAATATCTTCTCTTGATCTTTCACTATCAAGACAATTAGTGTACCGATCGAGTTTGAGATTTGTCGCCGCCACAACTCACATCCAATTTTAAGATACTCATTTTGCTTAGCTTCTGACGGTTCCATCAGTAAAATAATCCAAATTTTCTCACTTCTAGGTTTTCTAGAACTGTCTCTTTGGTGCTCTTCAGAAGTCCTCGAGGTCTTTCTTTCATCACTCTTCTTCTCGGAACAATATTAGTATCTTTAATGGCATCAGGAGGGCTGGCTTGCATTGAGTATTTGGCGATGAGCATATCTCCAAAGCTCAATTCGCAAGTTTGATCGCGATACTATGCGTCCAGGCTGCATATCTGAGGAAAGAATATCGACTTGGCTACCGAACCCAATGAGCGTCTTGTATCGCTTGGAGAAGTGTCCTTCATACCTGGAGTACAAGACCTGTATCTTCATGAGCACTTCGTGGAATTTTTGTGCATCTGGAAACCCTTAGTTGTATAAATTCATACTTCGTAGTCCTACCTACCGTGTTTATCCTCAAAGTCGTAAACGTAGACATGTATAGAGCCAACGTTACGACCATGTTGTCGTTTGACATTTCGCTTCAAGAGTCCACATGCATTGCGAAAATTACTGTCAGAACTAGAGAAGAGATAATGCGGAACGAGTTCGGTATTCTCGGGGAAATCGTCGGTCTGGTTGGGAACTATGTTTCGTTATTGAGTCTGTTCGAAGCTTTCCAATCAAGTTTCCAAGTTATCAGATGACTCCCGAGCGTATAGATGCATCAGTCTACTGAAATGAAAATTGACTGTTACATTGCTTTTGCAAGACAAGTCAATAGCATAAGTAAGAGGATAAGCCTCTGTTATCAAACCCTTTGGGAACGGAAAGAGGCGACTCACACTTCTCAGAATCTGTAGGATCTTGGCTCAAACTTCTGTCGGTGTTGTCTCCCCATACTCGTCGAATGCATAAATTCAAATCGTGCTCGTTTCGGAAGATCTGTATTCTGCACCCAGTTTGTGTGACATCGTTGCTATACTCCTGCCGGATAGTATTTTCCGAGAAATTTTTTCTGAATGCACGGAACGTGACATTATTCCTACATGGTAAGTAAGTGATCTATCGGCACAGTCGTAGGTCCAGACTCTATAATTCCTGGTAATGAAGAAAGCAAGATACTTACAGATCTATGAAGGACCTGGGCTCTCCTGCGTCATTCCATCCAATCTCTTCGTACCCGGTACCAGGCTGTCGCCTTTTCCAGTGTCTGATGACCGGATCGGAATCTATTTCTTCGTATTCGCGCCTCATATCTATTAATGTCTCATAGACTTCTTTCGAATGGATTCTCGTTTCTGGCTTAGATTCGAACATTTTGTAAAGAAGGGACACAACACTACGGAGGTATTGGTCTTCCGGTCCCTCGTCATTGCCAGCCAGTCTGCTGAGTTGGTTCTTGATGCATTGCTTAAGTTCTCCTTTCAGGTGGTACTCAGGCCGATTACCTTCTTTCTTTCGGTTGCTTTCTAGGCTTTGTACATCATTTAGACCGCTGGATCCGCCTTTAAGAATGACCAAAACTTCCAGCATAATGCATGCCAAGGACCACACATCATAATTAAGAAGGACGATCGGAAACGCGTTCCGATTCAGGTACCCAGAGTTCGAAATGATGGTCGAAGATCCAGAGTGAGAGCGGAGTTTAGCTGCAGGATTGGAAGTCTCGACTTCAGGAGCGGTGTAAGTAAAGTCACCTCCTGCAAATGTACCGTCCGGTCTTTCTCCAGTTCCAACAAGGCGGATGAAAGACTGACCGAAATCGGTGATTTTGAGCACACCATTTGAAGTAACGAGTATGTTCTTGGGCTTTAGATCGAAGTGAAATGCAATGAGCTCGTCTGTTTGACCCAAGAGGATATCACGTTGTGGTGGATTATGTATCGTTTTCAAAGCGTCTGCAACACCATCTATTTGTTTCCAAAGCCAGTGGTCCGGAATGGAGCCTCCCATTGGATCAATGGGTTTTCCTGAAGGAGACCAGCCGTCGTAAAGAAGCACGTGCAAGTCTCCTTCTACAAAAGGAAAGACAAAATTGATCGTGTCGCGCCACGTGTAAAATGCCAGGAGATCAATTATATTCTCATGCTTCTGGAGGGACACGATCCTGAGCACATCGAGCTCCATTCTAATCAGGTCGTTGAGTTCGGTCGTGCCGGGCTTTCTCTTCAGCGTCTTCCTGGCAAACATGTACTTCGAGGCTTATTAAAAAAGGAATTCTCCTGTGCTCAAGATGGTTGCAATCTTTGACTTACAGAAGGTGATCCATGCTCATCAACTTCTAGGCGATCATGGTATTTGTCTAACGTAGCTTCAACGTTGCCGTCCATATCCCTGTAGTCTGGGTGAATGCAGCATTTCCTGACTTCTCCAAATGAGCCTCTGTTCCTGTGATCTTGGTGAACTTCGAAAGGTAAACGAGCCGTTCCTGAGAAACTCTGCTGCTCGCAAAAGCGTACACTGCCGCCCCAAAGTTTGATGGTCTCCGGTCGAAACAGACCAATTGCCATTGGAAGATAAAATTCCAGTTCTTCATGAAGTCTGTTGTCAAGCTTCAATTTGGCGATTGTTTCAGAATCTTTAAGCCATCCGCCCAGGCTGTCCATGTTCGTCATAGAAGAGTTTTGGTACAAGGCGTTAATGGCAAAACCGATACCAAGATACACGAATAATCCTAAGACCACGAGTGCGTTGCCATCATTGAATTTTTGAAGCAAAATCTGTTGCTCCATCCCGTCTTCCCTTGGTTTTCGCCCGTCTTTCTTACAGGATGGACACTGACACCCTGCAATAATGTTCACAGCATCCGCGTCAAAGATTTTGGCTACTTCGCTTCTCGGAAAGAATTGTTGGGTTGACTGAAAACGCAATTGCTTCTCAATCCGTTCATTGATGTTCTTCGTTTCCAATATCTCTGCTGGTATGGGGGGCCAAAGGATTTCCTCGAGCTTTAGAAGGTATTTATGGCTTTCGCAGTTCGGAGAGGGGCCGTGACGCGCTCTGTACCAATCCATTACGTGCGCGGAACTAGACTGGACACTATTACTGAGTTAGTGAGTACGCCGTTCCAAGCGAGTTATGGGCCTAGATAATCAAGGCAAATGATTTGACGTACTCATTTACATTTGGAAGGCTGTGACTTGGTTTCGCAGAAGCTTTGGCTTTCGTTCTTATAAAGAATCATTTATTGATGTAGCTCTGAAAGCTGTGCGGCTGTACGAATCGTTGGCGGCATGACGCACGTGATGGCAACGCGGCAAAGTGTGAAATGCTAAATGTATACGTGAACAAAGACTCCAGGACGGCATCTACTGGCTTAGGCCAATACCCTAGCTCACGCCATAGCCCCTGATAATCCCATTGTGCTGCCGTACCTAGAGTCTGAGTATTTTGCTAAAGTTAGAGCAGATCGTCGGAGCCACCGATGAATTCAAAGCTTACCACGGAGCAGCAAGCCAGGACCAAACAGCAAAGGCACCAGAGCTTCCTTCTCTTCGGAAAAAGCACCGCAGCAGGCACCTAAGCGAGCATCCCAGCAGGCATCGCAGCGATCAGCTCGCGAGCACCTCAATACGCATCTCGGCAAGCACAACAGGCGAAACATCAGTTAAAAGAACTAACGAAACAACTGGTGAAACAGCAGGCGGAATAGCAGACATGGCACAAGAGGCAGCGCAACAAGCAGCGCAACGGGTCTGGCTTTAGGTCTAGCAATAGGCCTAGTAGCAGGCGATGCAGGAAAGGATGTGGTGGTGCATATTGAATGGGAGGCTGCCTATAGAGCTATGATAGTCGCCTTTTATCAAGCGCTGATTTGTAGTAGAGATATTAGTTTTAGTACCGTTTCTATAGTTGAAATTGAAGCTACTCAGCTAGAGTGACTACCTTCGTCAGCGTACAAACACCTGGCATAATTTATTCTAGTCCCTTATTGGTAGATCTCTCTCGTCATCACTGTAGCTGATGGAGCGCAAACAAAGGAGGTAAATTACACTAGCTAAGTTGAACTGAAGAACAGGAAGCGGTCAGCAGGGCGAACCTCTATAACTTCATATTCTAGAGGTTCTCTGGCAGCTAAACAGTAACATCACCTGACCACGCGCACGGTGGTCCAGCAGCTGTGAGAGTATTCTCGGCAGCTGTGATAATATCAACAGGTGAGCAGACGCGGCTTGTAGCACCTAATATTCAGCAGATACAGCTCACCATACGTTGTGTGCGCTCTCAATAGCCGTAGATCTCATAGTCGTGAATAGACGCCCCTTGACACCGACAGAGAGCCGAGCTGTACCTCTGAGGTTCCTCAGCCTTGCGATGGACGGCGGATGATATGGAGAGGAGTGGTAATGCCGTAAAGTCCGCTGTCGTGGTGATTGTTCAGTGTTTTAGCTACGACGTACTGTTAAGACAAACATCTATTTACTACAGTCATAATACAATCCATATAATGCGTTACTGTGACATTGTTCGAATGGAAATGTTGCAAATCACAATTAAAAATCCTAATTCTCCTTCGCTAAAATACTCTATAGTCACCTCTGCAGAAATGCATTTATTTTCGATGTATATATACTTATTGCTTGCCTTGACCCTCTATGAACTAAAATAATAGGTAATTGAATAAGTGTCATCAAGGTGCCTGATCTTGAGAAATGTAACACGACCTGTATTATGCCCTAGACAAATTAGGTCCATGTGAATTACTGAGCAGGACGGTCGATAATTAGGAGGAAGCCATAAGATATCTCGACGGTTAAGCGAGATCCACTCTTCTCATATAGACACGCAAGGGAACTGCACGTTTTGAAGTGATTACGATGCTAGAGAAAGTGAAGACAAAGGAATGTCTCCTCGGTCAATATAGAGACACTGCCCGTCTGGCGAGAAGTCCACTGCGCTGACCCAACGAGAATAACCCTCTAGTATGCTGCGACAAGTCCCAGTCGCTGCCTAACATAGCCGTATTATTTTATCACCAGATGCTGATGTCCTCAACTGTCCGTCTGGCGAGAAAGCTACCGTGTTAACAAAATCAGAATGACCCTCCAGTATGTTGTGATAAGTCCCTTTAGTTATCATCTATAGCCGTATTGTTGTTTCATAAGATGCTGATTTAACCAGCTGCCCATCTGGTGAGAAGGCGACTGCGCCAACCGTACGAGAATGACCCTTCAGTATCCTGAGACATGCCCCAGTGGCTGCCTCCCACAGTCGTATTGTCTCATCACCAGATGCTGATGCAATCAGCTGGCCGTTTGGCGAGAAGACCGCCGTTGTAACGGAACCGGAATGGTCCTTCCGCGTGTTATTCCAGTGCATATGTCTTTCTGATACCATCTTAATCCAAAGTAACACTTGGCCCTCGAAGGTCCGCTATATTA
This sequence comes from Bathelium albidoporum, assembly GCA_021031095.1. Classification (NCBI taxonomy): domain Eukaryota; kingdom Fungi; phylum Ascomycota; class Dothideomycetes; order Trypetheliales; family Trypetheliaceae; genus Bathelium; species Bathelium albidoporum. Next base: position 57,828 of record JAGFVP010000118.1, read on the forward strand.
GACTCGCCTCTGGCGAGAACGTTAATGCAGAGTAATAGATCTGCAGTGGAGAATTTGCGAGGATATGCTCATACGGCAGCACGAGCTGCTTGGCATCTTAAAGAAAGCTTGAAAAAACACTTCCAAATGGCTGCGTTGCATCTGAGCATAGCATCAAGACAAAAAAATCGGAAAGATATTATATCTACAAGTATCAGGAGGCTGTCATGTAATTAAATACATCTCTCCAACTCTTTTACAAGGCTTAAGGCTTCGAGCAATGAAGAAGGTGCTTTTGGAGAAAGAGGTACGTCGCGTCTCCATTAATGATGTATTGCTTACTCTGCTCGAGATGATTGACCTAGTGACGACCCGCGTACTGCAGTGCGGGCGTGTCAAGGATACGCAAGCTGCTTATTAAGGAAGGCGTATATGCAGCGCGAATTTGTGCCGAAAAGAGGCATATAACACGAATCAATAGTCGGAGACCCCTCAGCGGATATCACAGCCGAATTCAGAAGGATGAGATAAGGGCTAGGAACAGCTGTTGAATTGTGTATATAAACAGCTCAGATCCCGTAGAGATTGAATCAACATGGTGCTTCAGAACTGTGGTCTTTGACAGGGCGACAGATTACTGGCAATTGTCCTCTCGTAGATTTTGTCCCTTAAGACCCGAGGTCATGAGAGGCTGTATATATTCTGATAGAGGCCGCTTGGTCCAGACATGAGCTCAAGGCAGTGAAATGCGAGCCGCTTATGTGTGCTTTTCTCGTCTATCCAGAACCGGCTCTGCCCCCGTCTTTAGGGGTTAATAAGGAATTCGCGAAAGGACAAATGTAACGGTGTAATAGGAACGTCCTTGCTGTTAGAAATATTGAGAACGGAGTGTAAAGAGTCCAGCCTATATTGAATGTCCTCTTATGAAATTGGGAGAAGGTATACGAGTGAGATAGTAGAAAGCGGATTCTTTAGAATCATAATACTATTTATGAGTTCTTGGAACGCGTGAAGCCACGTTTCCTCATCTTCCTCCTGTTCAAAGAGCAGCTGATCTAAAATAGGGAAATAGGTCCGCTCCAGCTGCGGAAAGGTGGTACACTAGAACCTTGATTAAGGATTCCTTAGGATTAAGTCCTCTCGTGCTAATATATCGACATACTGTGGCGGTATAGATAAATACCGGCACAGCTAGCTTAACCAAGGCCGAAATCTCGTGTTCTGCTGGGTAATCTGAGGACAGCAGGCGCTTCTTTTGTATTATACCAAGCTTACGCTCCAGGAAGAGATGTATGTCATGCTTAATTATACTTCTGGTTACTTCATGAAGAACTAGATCTTGATACGTACCATTTGGCATCTCCTTAAAGCCTAGACGAATGAGGAGCTCTAGCCGGCTAATTAATACGGCTCGTGATGGCACCGGTTGACTATCCTTTGTCCGAGCAAGTAGTTGAAGGATCACTCGAATGTCTTGCTCCTAATTGGATATTAGTGGCTAATAATTGAGCAATCATCCGCGCAATTGTAGATTTTCCTCTGCCAGCCATGCCACTTAATCAAAACAAAGGTTTGCCGTCCTTCTTGTTCGCCCAACTTGTAATCATATTTAGCAGCGCGGTATGAGTGTTTGCTAGATATTGCGGTGTGTGTTCTTCAGTGTGGGAGTTATAAGAAGCGCCTGTTGTAATAGGTTATTTGGTAAGATCTAACTTCTCGCTTATATCGGAAATAAGAATTTTATACAGTTGGTAAGACGCTGCCTTTGTATACGTTAGATTTGGGCGTAGAGGCTTACGTCTGATTAACTTGGAGCGCCAAGCCGAAGGTCTGCTTGTAATTTTCCAAGATCAAAAAAACCTTGTCTACCTGCTTGCTCGTGAACGGCTATTTAAGAGCACGCACGCTAGTCCAGCTCATGGCTTTGTGGGTCTTCCCCGGCTCCGGCTCCAGCTTTGCCTTGAGATCTTGTAGCTCCCGAAGGCATCGGCTGGTTTGGTCAAGCAGATCATGAGTGGTAGAGAGACGCGTCGTGTCCTGTCTGTCGAGGAGCTGCTTGATCGTCTCTAAGATGTGCTTGATGTCGCCAAGCTTTCTCTGCACGCGTTCGATATCATCCTTCGCGTCTCTGATAGCGGTAAGTACTGGGAGCAGAGTGCAATGACCTTGGCTGATATGTCGATTACGACAATGACGCTTGCTGCGCTCGAAAGACCGTCCATACTACGATGTCTGGAGTAGGGAAAATATATACTGGTAGACGAGGAGTCGTATGTAATTATAGGTCGACTGAGCAGCGAAGTCGCTCTCGGACTTTGAGGATCTATCGTCAGCTGCACAAGGCTGACAGAAATACTGCAACTCATCATCAGCTGCGCAAGGCTGGGACAACAGGTACAGCCAAGCGCCGGATTATCACGATTGTGGATGGGGATTTGCCAAAATAAAGGGCATACTGTGCCACAATGCGTATCTCGCCATAAAGACGAACATTGTTATGATAAATCTCTGATTTGCTACGTCAGATGGCCCACCATGTACAGTTCCGCTAATATTTCCTGAAAGATAAGATAACTATCAAGCCTGGATAGGCTGTGTAGGTCACGTGCCCAACAGCCAGGTAAACAGGGTGGCTTCATGACCTCAGGCATGACAGTCAGCATCTATCTCCGAGCGAGATACCAAGCTATGGTTGATAGAAACACGGAGTCAATTGTCTGTTTAGATTGGATCTCAGGTTGAGCTGAGCACGGTGCCCTCACAAACCATCCTTCGCCCAAATCAGACTGCTCCTTTCCCAGGATCCACACTACCGGGAGACCATTGGCCAATGCCATTAAAGCAGGAAATGTTTCTATAGACTCATATATTTTCCTGTGCTACACTCTCCGTCTCCAGACCTGTGAGTCCCTTCCGGATCGCTAGCACGCTGTCGACAATAACAGCATCTATGCCCTCTTTCACTTGCAGCTATTTCTCAGCGTTAGCATAAGAACATTGTAGAGGTACGGTATATATGAACTCACCTTCACATTCTCCGGATCATTATTATGCGTCCCATACGTCACACACACCAACCCACTCTCCTTCACCACCTTCACCAACCTCGGACACTGCACCAGCGGCTCCGCCGCACTCACCACACCCAACAAATTCCATCTCACCGCAAACCTAATCGCCTCCTGCAGGCTACCCGCACGGATATCACCCGCCGGCGTTGCGCCCGCATCGGTGAGGAACAGGATCGGAATCGACGGCTGCTTGAGCGACAAGAGGATACATATCTCCGGGTTAAACGAGGAGAAAATGATGTTGCGCCCACCACCCAAGTCATAGACTTTGGCGAGGACGGTGTCAACGAAGGAGTTCAGCTCGACGGCGTACGTGTCCATCTCCTGCTCCTCGGACTGGAAGAGCATCGGGTACTTCATCTCGATGTTGAATCCGACCGACTCCGGCAGCCGCTTGAACATCTCCTCGAGCGTGGTGAAGGGCGCTTTGATCGAGTGGCCGCGGCTGTTGCCTTTAAAGCCCTTGGCCTTGAAGTCGCGCGTGTGCTTCATGCGTTCACTGAGGCCGGTGGTGTAGTTTTCTTCAGACATGCCTGCGGAGAAGGACTGGCGACGCCGGGTGGTGCCGAGGGTGGAGCTGCTATTTGCATTAAGTGCGATGTCCGCAAGAGGCTGGATGTGAGATTGGTTCGGCGCGTTTCCACTACCGACATGAAGGAATTGCTCAAGAGTAAGCGTATGGACGGGAGCATCGATGCCAGTCTCGCTGACGAGGAAGTCGTGATAAATGACTGGTACAAGATCCTTGGTCATCTGTACGTCAAATTCCACGTAGGATGCGCCCAGATTTGCGGCGGCAATAAAAGATTGTATGGTGTTTTCGCCGAGCTGCAGCGATTTGCGTGCGCCAACATTCTTTCCTAAACCTCTGTGTCCAATGACCATGGTAGAGGCCATCTTCTTCCAGTAGGTATGTTCTTCCGAAATGGTCATGTTCGGATGACTAAATGGCGTGACAATGAGGAAGTTGAAGTTGACCGACCCGATAACCTCAAGCGTAGATGCGGCAACAATGGGAATGCTTACATCTGCATGAAGAGAGCTACGCTTAGAGCCGATATTGGTGCGCAAACTGGACAGGAGGGCAACACCACGCCCGATGACATTAGTCCTAACACCCGCGTACGTGGGAACAATGTCGAAGAGCAGCTTGACTTTTGAGAGATCCGGCGCAGTGAAGGCCACAGGATCCGTACTAACGTTTTCTTGCACGGGCAGGTCAATGACAGTTGGCTCTCCCGAAGCACCGGACGCCGATATAACCACTGAAAGAGCTGTATCGAGCTGAGTAGCGTGTGCGTCTGCCAGAGGAATTTGGTCCAGTTTTATAGGATTCACTTCCTTGCGACTGTCCATCGACCCTAAGCTGACTAATACCATGGAGTCTTTGGTGAGATAGCGATGTCCAAAGGTTTTCACGGGTTCGGACGCGGCATAAGTGGCTCTCTTATGGCCCTTGGTAGAACCGATCGGACGTACGTCGGGAGATCCAGACTTTGGCGACGAAGGTAAAGAAGGGCCAGAGTCTGGGGCATCCCTAGGCGGAGTTGTGAACTCGGCTAACCGGCGCGATATATTCATGTTGCCTCTTAGTGCGGCATGCTCTTTGGCCGTCCATCCAGAGGAGTCAACTCGTTCAAGATTGGCGCCAGCAGCAATCAACTGCTCGACGATAGATGCGGAGCCTTCGACGCAAGCAATGAATAGTGGAGTCCAGGAAAATGTATTTTCAGCAATCTCCAAGTCTGCCTTTTGTGATTCGGTACCACTGATGAGAATCTGAGCGCAATGGTCATGTTCAAAGCGCGCCGCAATGTGTAGAGCCGTCTCGCCCTGGGTATCTTGGTAATTGATGTCGACGCCTGCGTCAACTAAAAGTTGAACAATCGCTACATAGTTGGACTTGGTAGCTAGTGCAAGAGCAGCACCTGATCGCGCAATATCTTTGCGAGTGGCTTCTCTGTCTGGTTGAACGCCCCGCCAGCATTCTGCATCAAGAAGGGCTCTTGTAGTAAAGACATGACCTCCAATGACGCTTAGATGGAGGGGTGCGTACCCTTCGGAGTCTTGCCACTGAGGAGCATCAATCCCCTCGGAAACTTCGAATTGACCCCAGTCTTGCATGTGTTTAATAATCTCCTGACAGATTATCGCAACACCATACTGAGCTGCATAGTGTAGTGGAAGACGGCCATAGGCATCTCGAGCTTGCAGGGCCGATCTCTGTTGTGGACGCAACTGATCCAACAGATAGACCAGAAGCTGAACAGCATCGTCACTTTGATCCAGCGATTTTTCGCTCGCTGGGGGCGTGATCAAATGCGGCGGAGGGAGTTGAATAGGGGACTCGGCTGGCAAGACAAATTTGGTTGACTCCAAAGCGATTTCGCTCGGTGAGCCCCCACCATGCTGACTCTCGAGTGATTTGGTTCGCCCGGTCGCAATGACAAGACGGTGGATACAGTTGCGCTGGTTGAGATCGTCGTCTTCATCCAGTGTATCGATATCTCTGAGTAGTCTATCAATGCAGCCGTTCGATCTGCAGGATATTGAGCGCTGCAGCAGGTTTAGCAATAAAGCTTGGGGAGGCGCGGTGGCATTCTGGCTCTCTTGCGAAGCCTCGAGGAGAACCTCTGTTAGGATGGGAACATCGTCGCTACGTATAGCTCGGTCCACTGTGTCCAGTAGGTCCTTTGGAAGGCTAACGATTGCTTTCGAAGATACTCTCTTCAAGGATGCCGAGGACTGAACGGAGCCGGCGTCATCAAAGACCTTAGTCTCTCCCAGACCAGACAACCAGTCATTGACGTCATTCAAATCTTTCGAAAGTTGGCCATGGGAAGCAAAAGGCCTAGTATCGACCTTTGTTTGGAGGTATCTCTCCTTCGCATTGGACCCGGGGATCTTCTTATCAAGCTTCTTTGTGATTTTGATGAAGCCGCGACGATTGACCTCGCCAAACCACTGCAGCTTCCTCAACTGTCCGCGGAGTTCCAGCAGCGCGCCCATCAAATCTTCCGCTTCGTCTCTGTCGATGCCATCCAGGTGTTGTTTGGTATCGCCATACCGCTCGTGCAAGAGCTTCAGTCTGCGCGAGCTATCCCCGTATTTCTTGTTGTAAAAGCCATCCACATCCTCCAGATTACGGTCAAGGGCATAGAAGAAGCCTAGCCTGATTAGCCATCACCAACAGGTTAAACCACCGCAGACAAGGAGTCACCAGCAAGATCAACCTCCGTGCCTTGCTTGGCCGCAGCTTGGGCTGCCTTGATAAGCTTCTTCAAGCCCTTGTAATTAATGTATGAGGCCGCCCACTCGGGCACCTGATTGCGCGGTAGATTCTGTCCAAATTTCATTCTGGTGGATTGCGAGCGAGGTCGTTCAAATTGCGGTCAAGAAGCAAAAGAAAAAATTCCGGCCCTCCAAGTCTAAGAGAAAAACTGACAAGATCCGCCCGATCGAACAAAGGCACGCATCACGCCAGGCGCAGCCTGGCTTTGGCTGCGACCTTGAGGTATTTGCCAAAGGGAACCATTGTGATTGATAACGTGATTTCGCGTAGAGAGCAAACTTGGAGCCGTAGTCACAGCTCCACGGGTGAATGCGGAAGTTGTGGCTAGAGGGTTTCGAGGTGTGGGTAAAGCTGGGAGTAAGAGCGACGGCGTTTATGAGCGTGGAGACGCTCTGGGCTTTGGTTGGTCAGATTGGACCATCCGACGACACATCAGAACACCAGGATCTGAAGAGCAAGCCGTTGAGCCGAGCGGCTGGGCCAGGGAGACGTGGAATGCCTCTTGCGGGCGTTTTCGTCGGATCGCAGCGTGATTTTTGTAATCGAGGCTCGAAGTGCCGTACGCTCGGCATGGTAGCACAGCATTAGTGCAAGCCTAATGCTTGCATAATCCTTGGCTCGCAATATCGCTGGCCCGTAGCGGTGTCAGAGGCCAAGGCTCGACATATGGGGGTAGGAAATTCGATTAGGTACAGGCGACGAAAGAAGTCTGCTTAAAGTTTTGATCTTGCTCAGTCCCCGTTGATCGTGACTTGCATAGGTATGACGTGGGCGATGTCACGTGAAGCATGTACTAAGGAACATGTAGCGCGTTGAGCCTCTGCCAAAAGCAATTCTCAATAGCGTCCTAGTCCTCTGATCTACAGGACGTGGGAGCGTGGGCGGCTAGCGGCCATGAGACTACACCGCAAGAGATCTCATTCCACCGCGTTCGCAGCATCCATCACCCCTCGCCCAAACCATTCACTAACCGTCCCAAACCCATCCTTACTCCTCCTCAACGCATCCAAAAACAGCTCGTGCCTCTCTGCGCTGTCCGTCTGTGCCCGCCGGATTGCCTTAACCGTGGCATTCTGCGGCGCGCACACCGGACACTCGACATCCTCCAGTGCGGTGGTGCCTTCCTCATCTTCGGGCACGTTCAGACAGCGCTGATGGAAGCTGTGCTTGCAGAGAAAATGCACCGTTGGCAGATCAAGTGACGCTCCGCACGCCCGACAGCGCGTGGCCTGGAACACGGCGGGCTGAGTATTGAGTGCATCAATGGCGTCGCGCGTCTTGGCCGTCTCGGTGCGATACGACTCGATGGTCTGCCGGTTCTGGTCAATCTGTTTGCGTTCGCGCTCGACTGTGTTGCTGAGGTATTTCTTTACCAAACCCATGGTGGCCACTGCGTTTACGCTGAGTGTCTGGATGACTTGGAGAGGCGCCATGAGGCCGTCTTCGTCAATCTTTCTCAGGACAGCGTCAAGCTCGCCGCCGGCCTCTTCCAGCGCGATTGGGCTGGAAGTGAAGTAAGCCAGTGCTGCAGGGTAGAGCTGAGGCTCCTCTGGCCCATACTTCCGGAGCGCTTTGATGGCGCCGGCAGTGTCGTTGGCCGATGTGTATGAACGGAAGATGTCAAATCGTAGGCCCTGCTTCTCACGCACCAGAATGGTACCGTCGCGGAAGTTTTCGAGGTGAGATAGGAGCAGTACGTTCGATGCATCCACAGGTATGTCTTTGCTTTCAATCAACTTCTTAGCCTTGTTCTCCCATTCCTGTCTCTCTTCGGCTTTCTTGCCACTGGCAATATGCAGATACATCTCAAACAGTGTCATGAAGAGATCTTTCTTATCATCTTCATCAATATCACCCGACTTGATACACGCTTCAAGAAAGACCACAAACTCATCGGAATGATCCACAAATGCCGAGAACGCAGTCCGAGGCAGAGGAACGTCATATTCTACCGGAGGTCCCTCTATGTTTGTTTCTATGACTTGCGTCTGGCTCACAGTTGTCTTTCCCTCTGCTGTGGGAGACTGCACAATGCCCGGGTTCATGTACGGTAGCGGGAGAAGCGCGGCAAGATTTTGTACTGCGCTCGATGCAACGCTTTGAGACTGTGGTGAAGGAGCATTCGAAATAACAACCGCGTCTTTTTTGGGCCGGAATTGACCCGTATAGTAGTTAATGAGAAGTTGTGTCGTGTCGTTTGGACAGTGTTCGAGCAAGACGGTGGCATATTTCATCAGATTTCGGTATGCCTCGGGAGGGTTCAGCCGCCAGATATACGCCAGCGCCTCGGCGTACTTTTTGGAGTCTTCGATGAGAATGTCGACCACAAGCTCGTGCTCGTCATGTTTTCGAGCAAGATACGCTGCCTGGTCATTATAGCCACCTTGACGACACATAGAGATTGCAGTCTCTAGGTCGAACTTAAGGTCGCCTGGAGCTTTGATGAACTCCTCGAGCTTCTTCACGTCCTTCAATTTGGCATAACAGTTCAACAAGAGAGTGGTGTGATCTGACGTGGCCTTGTGATGCTCATGCAACTCTTCGAGGTAATCAATGAGGTTGTGTATCCTTTGAGTGTCCAGAAACTACTCGAGATCAGCTAGCATCCTTAGTAATGAGGGCTGTACGCTTTACTTTACGGATGACTTGAGAGGGTTCGGTATTGTCGATAGCTTTCAGGTATTGCTGCATGGCTGTGTCAAAGTCTCCCTTCTGGTACAAGTAATCCCCGTATCTTCGATATATGACATTCTGCTGGATGGGATCAAGTCGATATTTTTGGGCAAGATTGATGGCGTAAACGTAGAGATTGCGTTGAAACAAGATCTCCAGCTTTTGCTGAAAGGTTTTCTCGTGGTAGCGGAACAGCTGTCGCATATTAGCAACGTCTCCTATAGCGTTGTCATGAGCATCCCACCTTGCCATCTAGGGTCAGAACAAAAAGGTCGCCCCACTCCTCAAAAACAAATTTGACCTGCGCCGGTAGTGACTCCTGATGCGCTATGAACTTGAGATCCGTGTTGAGGATAGTCAAATTCGCGGTTGTGAAGCTGTCGTCAGTTTGGCCGTTTCCAAGCGCCTTGAATGAAGAGCTTCGATTCGTCTTTGGGGGTGATATTACAGCAATGTAATCCTTGAAAACGCTGACCAGGGTTTTTGGGCATTCGTACGCGTAGACCGGCCCTCTTCCTCGAGGACCATAGGTATATATAGCATCATCTCGAGCGATGAGGACATCACCTGTGTCTTCATACGATGTCATGCAACCCAGCCCACATCCAGACTCCTCCAGTGTCCGTGGCGGCTGCCCTAACCCTCTACCAGATATGACAAGTGTTGAGATCCTCGCAGTTGTTGCGATGTATAGGGTTGTCGTGCTGTCTTCTCGAAACGCTATGCCCGTGATGGGTTCTTCTGACTCGAATACAGTCCTCTGTTTCGTCCCGCGGTCGTGGATGAGGTCGCCGCGAACGACGGTCACAGCACCATTGCCAAATCCTACAGCTAGTTGGGATAGGTCGTCCAGTGCCGCAAATGCGGTGATCTAGTGCCATTAGCATTCACTAAGCCAAGACTCCCTTCCGGCTTGTTATACCGGAAACTGTTTCCTCCCATTCTTGATACTAATTGTTGACTGACAGCTCGGTATTCCCGTCTTCTTGTCCAGTTTATCCAAAGCCCAGACCTTGAGCGTAGGCTCACTTGAAAGATCCTCAGCAATCGTGACTAGCAATGTGGTCCCCTCTATTTGTTTCATGTGGGTGATGGAGCCAGTGTCGTGCGCCTTGAACGATCGCACGACCTTGAAGGGCTGCGAGAGGATGCGGACCACACCATCGACGCTGCCGAAGAAGACATTTTCGGAGCCGGCTGAGACAGCATTGACGTGACCTTGCTAAACTTTGTGAGAGGAGGCTGCGAGTGGGTGGGAGATCTTACTTGGAAGAGGTTGGGATCTTCGCTTGGCGGAAGCTTGACCTGAGCAACGTCGAAGAACCTAAAGGCTTTCCACTTATGCGCATTAGCCATTTATTGACAATGGGGGACCAGAGATGCGCACTGAAGTCAGGGCCATGTCAGCGATCCATTATGAGTCCCGGTGTTGGAGATTCGCAAGCTATGTTGCGTGGGCGAGCCGCCTCTAGATAAAATGTCTGGGAGCGCGGTGATGCTGTCCGCGATGCGACAACGTCCTTAAATTTCTTGTTTAAAGAGAGTTTACTCATTCGCAGAGTCCTTACTCGATGAGACTCCTTTTAGACATGAAACATTGCTTATAGTCAAGGTATGTCTCCGACGAAAGTCATCTTCCTATTGTCTCATTGAGCTGGCGGCCGTATCGTCATTTTGTATTCTAAGCACTGCTACTCCCAGCTCAGCTTCGGCTCTCTTTCAGAGAGGACGTCTTGCAATGCAGTCATTTTTATAAGCCTATAACGCTGTACGACCGGTATATAGGTTCTCAATCATACCAACAATCTCTTCGTTGGAATACCGGTTTCCCGCTGAATCTACGCTAGAATGAATGGGACAGGGTTTCCTGCATTGCGCACTCGACAACCCAAAAAAATTATCGAAACCTCGCGGATCTCGCCCATTCGAAAACTCGCCAGCTTCTCCCAAAGCCTGATATCTGTCTGCTCTCTTTCTCAGTGGTATGCTTTACGTCTTAGATCCTCGTTTACAGGGTGTTATTTTGCGACGTTCAGCATCATCATGATGACATTAAGCAACTATCAACGGCGCGCTGGTGCCATCGGGAGATGACAGTACCATTCGTCATAGACATTGCACTTCAGTCGAATGGCTTTCCAGGGTATTCTGCTAAAGCAGGAAATATATGCATGACTTTAGTCCAAAGTCAAAGCGCATCTGCGCTTGAATTTTGCACGCGATGCCGACCGCAAACGGTTCAACGCGTAGTGGCGCCCATGGCGGCCACGACATTTCAGATCCCGAGCGAAACGCAGCGCTTCATACACGTCTCAAGCGGGCCCTGCTAAGAGCGCTGGTGGAAGATTTTGATCCAGTATGGTATGCCTCGTCCGCGCGAAGAGTGAAACGTCCCAAGAAGTCCTAACAGATCGCCATAGGTTCACTTGGTGCATGAATGCAGGTATAATTGCGATTATACTCCACCAGTTCCCATACAAGTTCCCGGGAATCGGTGTGCTATCCACGATAGCGTTTCTGATCGACTTTGTCCTCTTCATCCTCTTCTCAGTCATCTTCCTCCTACACTTCGCTCTCTTTAGGCTGCAGGCATGGCTCGAAACCATCGAGGATCCCTCAGCCCTTGGGCTCCTAGCAACCTGGCCGATCGCTTGGATGACGCTCGTTTCTTTTGTCGCCCTGACAGTTAGCCAAGCGTCCTGGGGTGGCCATGCATTCACGATCGTTGCGTACGTTATGTGGTGGTTTGGTGCGGCTTGGGTACTTGGAACGCTACTCTTCGCCGTTATTATCTTGATCAACCGTCATGAAGCGAGCTACGCGAAAATACCGCCTGTCTTGATGATTCCAACTGTGGGGGTCGCTACTGTCGCCACTATTGGTGGATTACTATCCAGTTACGCCTTCAACATCTCCGCCCGGCTTGCAGTGCCTGTCATCATCTTCTCTTTTTGCGTCGCTGGCATAGGGCTTGTAACCGCAACCGTTCTTTACACTATAATATTCCACCAACTTCTCGCGAACGGCTGGCCGGAGCCGGAACAGATAGCCACCATGTTCGTCTTTGTGGGACCTATGGGACAAACTAGTACAGCGTTACAGATGCTGGGCACTGCAGCCCATACATTCAACAGATTTGGCGGCTATAATAAAGGCACCTTTCTGACTGAGATGGCGGCAATGCCACTCGATGTGGCTTGCATATTGATTGCGCTCATGCTATCAGGCTTTGGCACGGTTGGCCTGATCCTTGCTTCTAGCGGCATGCTCTTCAGGCTCTTCCGAGGGGAACTAAGGTGGACGATATCATGGAACGCCATCGTTTTTCCCACGGGAACATTGACAACCTCGATGCTGATGTTTAGCATCGAGATGAACTCACGATTCTTCCGAGTCATCACCGCAATCCTACTGGTGTTCCTGCTCATTGTTTTCTTCGTTAACCTTGGGTTTACAGCTTTCGAAATTTTTAGGGGAAGATTGCTTGTCGTGAGGGAGAATCCGAGAGTGAAGAAGCAGCTACAGGAAGAACAGAAGGAAAGGTAGTACCACTTGAGTAATTTGAAACGCCCCTCAAAGCCTCGAGGTGCGATCAAGGTCAAGCTCCTTGCAGAGCAAAAAGCATCTAAGACAATTCGAAAACCATACTCAATGTGCCGGCCCGGAGAGAGAATCTAACACGATGAACCGCCAGTGGCATCCTCTTGATTTTAGTACACTGCCTTGCAAGAGAGGTAAATGGTAGTCACGTCCTGCACTTGCTAGTTCGGAGCGATTTGCTGTCGCTGAGTAGGGCTTCCTACGAACTATTTTAGTCTGCAGTGCCTGCGGAAGAGATTGTAAGCGCAGATTCTGTTGGAAAGTCCGTTCGAGATTAAGGACAGTGGAGCGGGATGTTCTACTGTCCAACCAAACCTCAAAGGGCTTAGGGAATTTGTGAGGCATTGTGACATTTGTTGGCTCGTCTGGTAGGCCCTCATATACACTAGTCTTCATTTCCAGGCCGCATCGAACAACAAGGGCCAGAAGTACACTATTCGCAGGATGCTGGCCGAACTGTAGGTCAATCATGGCCCACTTTCGAGTAAGGTGGGTAGAGTATACCCAGTGCTCAGGCATCAGGCTTGACAAATCGAGCTCAGGTTTGGCACAGCCACAATTTTGGGAGGCGAGGCTTAGTAGTTTGTTTACGTTAAGCTCCGGCTTGGAAGAGTAAAGAGAACTGGCCGACAATATTCCCTTTCGCCTATCTGCTATGCCTCGTAGCTAATACCATTCATAAATCTAGTCAATGATGAAAGCGCAGACCCAGCAATGTCTAAGAAGAATATTCCGGGTGTCACTGTAATCTCTTCAACGCCTCGACGCCAAGCTCCAAGACAGCTGGATTTCGTGTTTGCGTCATTATCCTTTTCAGCCTATCAAGTCCTCCCTCGCGACTTACGCTTTCCCTTGCCCGCCTGCCAATGGAGTCCTCCCTACACACCATATTCTTAATACATGCAAATCCTCTGTGCTTTAAATCATCTGCCTGCTCTGCACATAAGCTGAGCAGAATTTCAATGCCACGCTGCTTGTCGAGAATGGCATCCACTGCGCCTTCCCAATCGGTCAACATTGCCAAAGCCCCTCCAGCAGCTCTCCTTGTCTCAAGCTTCTCAACATCGGCAAGTGCTAACAGAATATGCATGCGATTCTCTGCAGATTTGCTTCCATCGGCGAAAAGTGCAATGCCGGATGGGCATGTCGTAAGATTGCAGACCAGCTCGACTGCCGCACATTGGACCATCGGATTGGACGAGAGTAACAATGTTTCGACGTTGGGCCAAGATAGCCTAACAATCGTCTCGCTGACCTCTTGATGTGCAGATGCTAAGTTGGTGAGAGCCATCAAGGATTCGAAGGTAGGCAGTAGATCTCGCTGCTCGGCGGCTTGATCGTCTGTTAAAAGGGAGATGAGGGGGCGGACTGCGGAGGTCATCGGGAGAGCAGCCGATGATGGGAAGACATGCGAAGGGTTGACTGATATAAGGATTCGGGCAAGTGCATGAGCAGCAACGCGAGCCGGGGTGACTGTGGTGTCGGCTGGTTGAGCAGCTGGTCGAGGTATGCTGCCGCTTATGTCAAGGCTGTTGTAGGCTTGTATTAGAATCTTCACTGCTCCTTGCTGTGCCAAGATACCCCGATGCTTTTGATCAAAGGAAAGTGATAGTAGTATCTGGGAAATGAGGGAAAATAGACCAGGGGAAGCTTTGCTACCACGCTTCACAAGAACTGGAACGACTCCAGCGTTTAAGATTTTCTTGCATCTAGCTGTGACTTGTTCCTTCTGCTCTGCAATATGCACCTCTTCCGGTTTGGATGTGTTCGCATACGCTTTGAGTTCGGATATGCGCTTTTGCTCCGCCGATTGGGCAGGCCGATATGCCGTCAAGTTGGCAATAATGGTCAGACCTCCAAACAGAATTGGGTCACCATTCGGAGCAACAGACAGTAGCTCAGCTAGCTTGGAGAGGAAAACGTCATCATTTCCTAGATCTTCTTTCGTTTTCGGTTGCAGCGAGGCGTACGCGATAGCCTCAACTGCGACTTGCTTACTGTAGGATTCTCCGGCGTTCAGCACCATGTTTTTGATAAGCGATACCAAGTCATCAGGCTCTTCTACGGGCGCCGTGATCTCAATTTGAGGGCCCTTTGCACCTGGTGCAGAAGACTTTGCCCCCTCCGTCTTAACAAGAACCAGGGCTGCCACACTCGATGCGGTTTCTTCTGTCCCCTGTTCGACGACCTCTCGAAGCCAGTCAGTGCAGTGCTGATGTATTGTAACTCGACACTGCTTGTCGATACAAGCGGCACTGAACATTTCGAGTGCCGCTAATTGCATTTTGCTCGCGTTCTTGTTCTTTTTCAGCATCGGGATGAGTGACTCAAGAAACCCCGGAGATAGAAACAGCATGGATGCCACAGAAGGGACGATGGGGAAAACTGCTGCGGCTGCAGAGAATGCTACAAGCAGATCATCAGCTCTTCGTTTCGCTACTCTAACCGTGACGTATTTCGCAAGCCAAGCCTGGCCATGTTCGGGTGTAGCCTCCAATGTCTTGGCCACAGCTAGAGATGTTTGACCACGTATTTGAGGTGAAAGTCGGATATCAAGACATGATAGAATACTATCGAAGCTGTCGGCATCAATGAGCTCGGCCACGTCAGCAGGTGCTCTTGCAAGCAGTCGGGCTACATTTTTCATGGCTCTTTCAAGGTCATCACTGTCGCCCCCCATGATCTTTGCCAACAGCAGCTGAAACACATTTCTTCGGGCTGATCTGCAATCATTCCCGGGGTCCCATATCTTTGAGTCAAGAATTAATGTTGTCGTCGCGTCGATAGCTTCTTCTCCACACCTCCAGATCAGATTGAAAGAAGCCGTTGGTCGTTCGCGAAACTCCGTCGCAAAATATTTCCGGGCCCCCGGAGCCTTGATCAAGCTACCAATAAGGGCATCCGTCGCAGCGACAGGTTGCCTAGACTCTAAAAGCACGTCAAAGCATCTGCCCACTACTTGAGGTTGAACGCTCTTATGATTGAGAAAGTCGAGGATTTCCTTTCGAACATCCAACGAATCAGTCGCGACGTAGGTCTGACACAAACGTAGCAGAGGGTCCTCCCCTTCCCGTTCCTGAAGACTGGCCCAAAGATCTTTGATCCGGGGATCACCGGGATCGATGCTGCCAGCTTCCCGGAGGCATTGGGCGGCAAGGACTAGCTTATCGGCGCGCAGGTGCTCGTCGGCTTCGTTGGTGAGCCGATTTATCTGTTCCCGTACAGCAGATGGGTCCATCTTCAAGGAAAGGCAGTTGTTGGGAATTCCGGAGCTGAACTCCTTTGCATTCAAGGTAGAGGAGTGGTCATGGTCGCAAAGGCGATTTTTACGTAGACAAATCCAAGTCAAACAACAAGATGCGTACAGAGAAGAAGCCGGAACATAATGACTAGGACCAGAGGGTGTTAGGTATACGATAACACGTTTTTTTCCGAAAGTCGTCACTTCTATGAGTTGTAATATTATTAGACGTCCTCCGTATGCACAGGTAAGCATACGTCAGAGTCGACAGGGTCCAAGCTTAGTACCTATTCTGGCATAGTCAGAGCTGCAGGGAAAGTGCTCGGCGGGGCAAGGGTAGCTTCACTGAGGTACCTTCACTTCATCAACGACGACGGACTTTGCTACTCTGAAGCTCCGCAGCTCCCACTACATCTTCCACCTCATCATGGCCGGATCAGTGGCTGAAGTGCTGCCTCCACCTCTCCTTCAAATGCCAACATCCAAGGAGAAAAAATACGACCGTCAACTCCGATTGTGGGCTGCTAACGGGCAGAAAGCACTTGAAGACGCGCACATTGCATTGTTCAATACCGCAGCTGGCAGCGCCGGCGTAGAAGCCCTGAAAAATCTTATACTACCCGGTCAGGATACGTCAGGCAGAGAGTGTTCCTGTGGTATTGCTAACTGCATATGTAGGCATCGGCAAATTCACCATCTGGGACGCCTGGACTGTCGAAGAATTTGATCTTGGCGTCAATTTTTTTCTCGAAGAATCATCGTTGGGCAGACCCAGAGCAGAGCAGTGCTGCAAATACCTTCAAGAGCTTAATCCAGATGTTCAGGGCAACTGGTCTGACGAACCTCTTGAAACGTTCGTTGACAAGAGTGTCATGAAACGACTGTTCACTCACGTCATTGTGGTTGCCCCCATGGCCCTGAAGATGCTCACTCGTATAGCTAGAACAACCGAGTCGAACAGGATTCCTCTTTTCTATATTCATTGCGTCGGCTTCTACTCGCAACTTTCTCTCCAACTCCCTTCTGCCTTCCCGATTGTCGATACACACCCCGATCCTGAAACGACGACGGATCTGCGCCTCATGCACCCATTCAAAGAATTGCGAGAATTTGCAGCAAGCAAGACAAAAGATCTCGAATTGATGAATGACCACGACCATGGACATGTTCCCTACGTCCTACTCCTTCTTCATTATCTCGCCATCTGGAAATCACAGCACGATGGAAAGCCCCCACAAACCTACAAAGAAAAGACCGAGTTCAGAGAGCTTGTACGGTCGGGAACGAGGCGAGATAACCCAGAAGGGGGCGAAGAGAATTTCGACGAAGCTGTCGGTGCAGTTTTGAAGTCTATGAACCAGTGGGGATTAAGCTCCGCGGTCAAGGAGGTCTTCGATGCTACTGAATGCGACATCCATCATATCTCAGACGGCGTCAAGTTTTGGATTATTGCTCGTGCCGTCATGATCTTTCAGCACGCACATGCCGCACTCCCACTTCCGGGTTCCGTTCCCGACATGAAGGCGCAATCTAAGGACTACATCGAGCTCCAGAACGTGTACAAAGCCAAGGCTCGCAAGGATGCTGCTGAAGTGCTCAGGAACGTTCGTGAACTCGAAAAGCAAATCGATCAAGTCCGTCATCCGGCACCTCCGATTGACGAAAAGGAGGTCGATGCTTTTTGCAAGAATGCCGGATATATCCGACTCGTTCGTGGCCGATCGTTGAAATGTGCTTATATAGGCCGCAGACACGATTGGGGAAAATCACGCCAGTGGGCAGTCGACGCGCTGCTGGACCCAGATTCTCTGATTCTCGTCCATATTGCCTTTCTCGCCTACGATTCCTACATTGCACTTCGTCCTGAAGATGGCGGTCGTTACCCACCCCAACCTCCAGGTCTCCACCCAGCCGAGCTCGAAACTGATGCTCAAACCCTTGTCGAACACATGGAGTACCAGGTTCGGTCCTTACTGCGCGATCATGGTCAGTCCTATGATAAGGATCCCAAGTACTCCGAGTTGAGGCCAGCCATGGAAAAGGTTGCGCGGGAAATGTAAGCAGGCTTTTCCTACCTCCGCCGGTTATTATTAACTTCGAACTTACCAATGTGCTAATACTTTACTCATAGTACTCGTGCTGGTGGCGCGGAACTGCACAATATCGCCTCTCTCACTGGCGGCATCGTTGCGCAAGAGGTCATTAAAACTGTTACGGAACAATATGTTCCTGTGAGTTCCGTTTGTATCTTTGATGGCGTGCATAGCAAGACACAGGTGATGTGGGTATGATCATGCAAGAAGGCAGCATTGCATAGGCAGTGGCGCTGGGGGAGTTCACTCGGCCAAGCATATGCATCAGCGGATAGGGCATTCGGATTACAGTCCGCGGACTTCACAGAACTCAAGAGCGATAGAGATGATTGATAAAAGACTTCGGATCATGACTGACTTCACGAATCTTCGATGTAGAGGATTTGACTGCAAAGCACTATTTTGGAACTCTCTTGGGCCACTAATCTATATCGGTCTCAAGAAACCTGCGTTTATACTTTTTCGGATCCCGCCACTCCCCTGGTGGGTCGGGCTCGTCGCTTCAATTAGACGTCCTGGTTTTCAAACTTCCGTCAAGGTCGGCTCAAAATGTCTGATATGGCTCTTCCTGTCTTTCGAAGGCTTTTGACATTATCTACTCCTTCCACCATTCATGGAGGCATCACTGAAACAGGGATTCTTTCCTCCTCCGCCTGACGTAATTCAGGGTTATAGGATTTGCGGAGTTCACAGTTCTCCTCTAATTCCCTCGGACACAATCCTAGAACCGCACCAATGATATTGTCATCGCTGTTCCCATCCGTCGACTTGTTATGCAACTTTTACCGCACTTCCGACTTGGAGTCCATCATTTTGCGATCTGAACTGTATCTCTAGTTCATTATTTTCAATCACAAAGTCTACTTCAGGATATATCTATATATACACGGAGCCGTCCCGTCGTCAGTTCCTTGACCTATGGATACCCAGATGTCTTTTCAGATTTATGCTGAGTTTCATACTCAGTCTTTAGAAACAATGCGCAGTTCTATTGCCTTCTCTGCCAAAGCCTACGTAGTAGCTGACTAAGTTTTCCTCCCAAAAGTTCAGCATATCTCAGGACAATCAGCTTTCGCAGTTGATCCATCTTTAATCGGCAGACAGTTCCAAAGTTTGCACATACTGTAAGTCGGCCACTGCTAGCTACTTCCAGGTGAGAACTGAAATGTTCCGTCTCCCAATCTCGATACGCGCAACCGATTTCCCCGCGAGTGATTTTCGTCCGTGGTAAACTTTTAATGTAGACTAGCTTAGGATAACAACAAAGCTTAATATATCTCGTTTTCTATCAATGTAGTGGGCAGAGAGGGGAAGTTATGTCCGGATTGCTCAACTTGTTTTGTTTACTGGTCATTACCTGTTGCATTATCTAAGCCGTAGCTCTCTTGTAGCAGTTTCCTCCGATCCTTCGCTTTCTGAAATTTAGCTGCAGCTGAAGGATAATCTTGGAAGCTCTGAGATAGTGTCTGCAGAACCCAAAAACTTTATAGCGTAATTTGGCAATAGGATTTGGTCCCGATGGTGCCACAGACGTTGTTATGGCAATGGCAAGGTAGGTTTGGGGAAAGAGAACGTTCGTTTCAAGCAAATGGTGAACATGCTCAAGTTATTCAACGCTTTTGGAGGGCGAGAGGGTACAAGGCGGTCGGCGAACGGCGACGACGAGAGGGCCAGTGGGTTGAGAAGAGAGGACTTTGCTCTATTTTGAATTTAGTTGAAGAGCTAGATTTGACGTATTGCGAAGGGCATGTCGAAACAACTAGACCCGGATATGCCAAAACAAAGATAGGCAGAGTCACGGCTGCCAACCGACTACTACTTACCCTACCTATCGTACCTGTGTAAAGGCAAAAGCAGCTTTAATCAGCAACGTGGGTTGGTGACTTGCCTCCGCCCGCTCCTCCTCAGGAGTCGCAGGCCTTAGATACCTTAGCGTCGCAATGAGGATTTTTTATCGAACACTTATGGTAGTTTGAGGACTGACGGTAAGTGTTTGATTTAAAAAAGAAAGCACGGACTCTAAACAGTAAAATACCGTTTAGCAAGTCACTACTGTTTAAGAAAAATATGAGGATACTCCGGTAAGGTACCTAGATTTATGCATAAGGTATGCGGGTAATTTGCATGGAATTGAACAGCATGATAGTAATACTCGAAAGTATTTCAAATTAGCTGAGTAGGTTGGACTTCAATCTTATTAGATTGAGCTGTAACTAAGTTTGATTTGTTCTTTTTTTTTTTGTTTTTTTGAGCTTCTTCAGCAGCCACTTCTGCCTGCGAAGAGTGTTGAACATTACGAGGCCTAGACCTCCTTCGGGAGGCTGGAATTTGGCAGTTGCAGCCTCAACTATCAAATTCGTACTACTTGAGGCCTCGAATGCCTCTAAGGTAACCTTGCGTACTGTGTATACAGTTAGCTTACTTATCACTCAATTCAACCCTCAGAGAGGTCAGGATCTATTGCTATGGACGACCTCAACCACACGCATTTACAGTACTACGCCACAAGTCTGTATACACGGCTAAAATTCGGCCAAATCCCCCCCCCCTTTTGGTGCCCCTGAAGCCAAAGCAACACAGCCAATTGTTTATATTAAGTTTCCATCTGCTTAGAATAAGGTGGTGAGGTGTTTATGAAGCTATTTACGTGTTTAAAATTTTGTTTGCCAGCCTTTGGCCTTAATCACAGCCTCAACACGCCTAGGCATACTATCCACCAGCTTCCTCAGTAAGGACCTCCGTATGAGCCTCCACTGCTACTGGCAGGCCTCAATTAAGGCCTGTTTAGCTTCCTCTGTGTTACCCATCTCTGTGAGGTGTGGATGGTGTCTTAAAACTTATTTCTTAAGCTCCCACCAAAGGTGCTCAATAGGGTTAAGATCAGGCGATCTAGCTGGGAAATTAAAAACTGTATGTTGTGTTCCTGAAGCCAATCTCGGACAATTCGTGCTGTGTGGATAGAGGCATTATCCTGCTGAAATAGGTTACCTATCTGCCACCTAGGCAGTAGCTCTTATTTAAATATTTTAAGCAAACTAAGGGCTGAATAGCCGTAATTGGCTGAGTTTGGATCTCATCCCATAGCACACAGCCTGCCACGGCTACCGTACCAAAAATAGTCCCAAAACATCTGCTTAATATCATGTCCTAAAGGCTTAGGCTTTATTATCTCTAGATTCCATTTTCAGGCAGGTGTTCGCCACACCTAGGTTCGCTCTTGTTTAGTGCCTCTCTCCATGATTATCTTATCACTGAATACCACAGATCTCCAGTTAAAATTCCTATGTGTGTGTGCCCAGTGAAGACGAGCAAGCGTATACCCTCACGTCAGATAAGGACGCTGCTTCACGCGCCATTTAGTCAGGTTGTGCTTCTTAGCAAGTCAACAAAAAGATTAATCAGGAATATCCACTCCTGAGAAGGCGCGCACCTTTTAATAAGTAAATTTCGGCCTAAAGCGCAGTATACGAACTATCGTACGTTTATCACGCCTATTTAAAACCTCAGGACGGCCTGATCTAGGTTTAAAATTGTTGTTATGTTGATCCTTATAGCGTGAAATAGTTTGGTAGATTACTTAACGCGTACAGCCGATTTCGCGCGCACACTGTGCTTTTGATTTTCCAGCTTCCACAGCAGCTATTATAGCGGCGCGAGTTTCTTTTGAGAGTTCGCCTCCTCGCGGACGATTTGCACTAATTTCTGTGAGAATTGGCATAATATTGGTGGAGATGCAAGGTGGTGTGGTAGGAGGACGCGTTGTTGTGGTGCGGGTCAAGGTCCGAGTGTATACAAACTTGTGGCGGGTGACTGTAGATCAGAGCGCTTTCCAGGGGACAGGCCGAAACTCGCAATCAAGACAATCTCGCTCCCTCGATGAACATCATAACTTTGACTTCCACAGAGGTAAGAGCTATCTCTGTACCCAACGTACAATACCAGGGATCTTAGAGGTTACGCATAACTTATGAATGGTAAACTAAATTTAGTTTGAACTCTACCTAAATTTAGCTTGAACTCTAACTAAATTAAGTTTAATATTCATAAGCTATGCGTATTTATAAGCTCATGCATGCATTCATAAACAACACCCTTCATCCTTTGAGTTAAAAGTAGTCCTTTAGAAGCTTCTCATTCCGATCATCGATATCCTACCAGTCCAACTCCGAGAGACAGCTACGCGAACAGGATCATTAGCCATTCAGAGACTACCATTCGAAATTCACTATATAGCGGTGCGGAATATCGGGATCTTGCTCAGCTACTCGATCAACTTCAACACGTTACGGAAGCAACAGATGAAGGTTCGGAAACAGCCTCAGAAGGCTTGAAAGCAGCGCTCAACAGTAGCAGTCATGTATATAAGCAGTTCATAGCCCACACCTCACTAATTCATGCTTTTTCTCCTCTCTTGAATCTGGTCATTACCATATCACAACACGAGTCTGGAGATGCCAGCAATGTCCACGCTGCCGGTGGAGATCACAACGTCATTGCTTGGTTATATGGACTCGAAGCAAATACATCGCCGCACGCTATACCTCTCACTAGCACCAATTGCCAAGCCAGAATCTGCGACCAGCCTCAGCATAATAGATTGATTTTTCTTCTCGGATACCCATCGGCACGACTATTGAATGTACTCGGGACAAGATACGACGTCGATCCAGAATTCTATTGTCGGCACATGTCCCAGAACTCTCAACCAGAACAGGCGACTACAGCTTCAAATTCTCCAGCATTTGTTTTGCCAAGCTTTAAAGAAACGATATTTCAATTTAATATTACAACGACAGGCCGCAGAGACGAAAGGTCGCTTGAAATCTCCGAGAAGCTGAGAGAAAGATCATCTTATAATCTGGACAAATATCTACATCAGCAGCAGTTAAGCTATAATTGGCACTCTGGCGACTCAATTGTCAGGGAGTACGACCTCCATGACAGGAAGGTATTTAGCATTGAACAGCAAGTCATAATTTACGTCAGAAGTGATCCTCAGCGCATGGACAAATGCATAGGTATCTATACCGTTCGTGATCGTGAGTAGACTAAACTGATCAACGTTGAGCATTGTGTGGTTGGATCACGGCAGAGATCTGTCACAGAGTCCTTCAGGCCCGTGGACCACTTCGACGACGTCCTGGGCAGGATTCCATCCAGTAGTATTCTACATGCCGGGGATAGCCCTGACACAGCATAGCGCCGCCGAAGCTGGCGAAACTGATTGACTTTACGATCCTGTAAGATTTGCCATGCCGCAGAGTCTTGCGCTCCTACCAATGTCCACTGACCCACTCTACGCTTTGCATGAGCTCTTTTTGTGCTTCTAAGTCTCTGAAATACAGCTCTTCAATTTAGTTGCCCAGGATCTTGAGCATGCAATGCACGCGTCACAAAACCTTGAGTCCGAAGACTCTTTTACGGCGCAGTCTGCTTTTTTCCATTACCGCACCTTCCTACAAAAACACGTTCGCCGTGTCGCATCTGCATTTAGCTTCCTTAACAATGGCACAACACGGGAATTGCCATTGGCGGCGAGAAGAGAGACAGAGGCAGCATTCCAACGCCTAAGGCAGGACCTCAAATATCTACTAGAGAGTGGACATGCTCTAGAGCGCCAGTTTGAACGCAAAGTTGAGAACCTCATGAGCACAGCAACGATCACAGAGACATGTAGCGCACTAAATCTGACGGCTCGGTCATATCGGTGGGCGGTCCTTGTTGCCGCGTATGTACCACTTGCATTCACGTTGTCCATTTTCGGGATGAACTTTGTTCAAATTTCGAGCACTGCGACGAGAGTGGGGCTGTGGTTCTTGATCACGGTACCAATATTGGTATCCTCGCTGGCTCTTATCACGTGGAACAAGGGAAAGATGAGCGATATAGCAAGGCGATTCTTCCGCACCTAAAATAGAGTCTCGCTATAAGCCTCTGGTCCATTTCTATACTCTTCCTAGGTTGGTTTCATCTGGCCCAATAATCGATAAGCTCATCGTAATCGCCTTCGCCTAGATCTCCTGCCTGGCGTTCATCGTATGGGCGATATGCTTTTCTCATCTGCGCCGCCAGGTCCAATGCGGCCAACGCTCCTGTTTGGTTGCCCTTTTTGATTAGTAGCTCCGCTCGCTTGAATTGACACCTGGCAAGATTGGCTCCCCAACTTCTGCCCTTGCTGTAGATGTGCATTGCCTGATCAAGCAGTTGACTTGTGGGCCAATGATGAGCTTCGAATAACGAGTGAGATACATGTATGTTACTTGCCTTGCTTCCTCGAAATCCCCGATCTCAATGTTGTGCAACACAAGCTTATAATATGTCGGGGCTGCAGAAGGGTGATCCTTGCCGATTGTATTTTGAAAGTGGACCTTCGCCCGTAGAAGAAGTCTTAAACTCTCTGCCTGATTTCCCTGACCCGTTCTTGCCTTCGCCAGCCAGTAAAGAGCATGGCCGGTTCTGCAGACATTAGGCGAAAGTCGCTCTCAAAGAGGGTCTTCACTAATCGAGGGCCTTTCCTGTCATTGATCCCGAGCGCATTCTGCCTGTCTTGCAAGACCTTGTCAAACAATTTGGCAGCTTCATCGTAGTCTCCGCGAAGATATGAAATACACCCTAATCCAAGAAATGGGTTGAAATTCGCCGTTGGCACATATTCGGGAAGTTGTTCTCTAATACATTTCGATCTTTCAAACAGATCTTCAGCGACTTGAAGCAGACCTACATCTATCGATGCCTTCGCAAGTTCACTGCACGAGACTGCAAGAGCTTGAGTGACTGTATAGCCACTCTCAGACGCAAGTTCTTCGCGAATCACATGCTGGGCCGTAGCATGCTGGTAGCACTTTTCGGCATCGCTCAATCGACTAGATATGCTTTGCATCACGTTATGTGTATCGGCGAGATACTTTCGTACATCCTCATTTGCTAGTCCGCAAAGCTGGAATGCCACTTGGGTGAGATCTAGGCATTCTTCGGTTTCCATTCTCTCAAAATGATACCCAAAATACTTTGATTAGTCTAAAACCCTGGCAGAGCGTGAGCAACTTACCAAGCCACTTCATTCACTAGGTCGATGAAAACGTCATTAGCACAGAAAATTTGATCATCTTCACCAAGAGCTTTGAATGCCTCGCAAAGTCGATGCACGTGGAAATGGAGATTTTCACACTGGGACCAACGCTGGTTTTGTTGATACTGAGGATGACCACCACCTTCATTGCGAGTGAATGGCCAGACAGATGATACTAGGCGTGCTGTCTCGAGCAATGTAATCGCTGTGAATCCTTCTTTGGTTGAGATCTCGGCTCTTATGACATCTTGCATGAAGCGATCGATTGAAAGGATCGATTCAGACTTGTAGCTTACGATCGAAGCTTGTCTTAGCGGCGTTAAAACATCCTTCAGTTCAATACCATCAGTGGGAAACCCACAAAGGCTCGGCGATGCCACCGCCGTAGTTAAGATGTCTTCCCTGATCCTATCCGGATCCAAGAAGGCTAGGATATATAAGATGCTCTTTGTTCTTTCGCTAAAATTATGCAGTGACCATATAAAAGCCAGAGTATTTAGATATCCATGATTGAATGGAGCTTGTTGGCCATGAAGCTTATGTCTCTCCATCTCGCTGTCGTATAGCTGCAGAAAGTAGTCTGGCGACCAACCTCGTACCAGGCAAACGCCCGCCATCTGCACAATCGCTAGTGGGAAGCAATGCAGTTTGGCGGCAACTTTAGCGTCCTGCTCTGAAGTACTTCCGCGAGGGGTTTTCTGAAAGATTCTCTTCGAGAGCTTGGTCGCTTCTTCGAGGGAAAGAGTGCTCATATTGACGCCGTTTGCCCGGATATAGAGACTGACCAAATCAACCTGATTCCGACTCGTGACTAGTACGCAACCTTGCCCTTCATGAGGCCAGAACTCGTGTAGGGTTTCTGAGTCGTCCACATTATCGAAAATGAGCAGCCATTTGGCGAGACGAATACCCGATGTGGGATCAAAAACTCTCGGATTACTTAGCCAAGACAGGATATGGGCTTTACTAATGACAGAATCTGACACCTGGCCACTCTCATGAAATCCTAAATAGGCTGCAATTCGTAGGAAATCCTCGTCAAGAGTGTCTTTTTTGCCAGCACGGAGCCAGAAGATGACATCGAACATATTCGTACAAGCAATGGCATACTGGCGAGCCGTTTGCAATTTTCCAATTCCTCCGGGACCACAAATGGCGAAGGCTTGAACCGTCTGACCCGAATCTGAGGACAGGGGTGTGTTCCGTACTGAAAAGGCGTTTTGTATCTGGGTCATTACATCCCGGCGACCTTGAAAATCTGGGTTGGCCACAAATTCATGCTTTGGAAAATAGGCTGGTAGCTGAATATCAACTGTTGGTTGTTGGGGGAAATTGCGCGGTCCTCCAGAAATAAGTTCATAGCCAGACTCAGATGATGTATTGTTAGAAGAGAGTAGTGGCGATTTATTACTCTTAGAAGGAGTTGCATTCGCACTGCTGACTCCTATATCAGACTCCAGCATTATTCACATTTCCAGACAACAACTTTGTAGGCGGAAGACCTACCACTATTATGTCGACAGCCTTGTTCAAAGACCCATGATGAGTCAGAACTTTCTCGGGATGGACAATGCCTGAAAGCTAGAGCAAGTCAGCTCGAATATAGAACAGGAGCGCATACACAGACGCAGTATCCCACGAGCATGGTGGATCCTGGACGGCGCTTCTTTCATCACTGCACTTAGACAATGAGAGATGTCCTTCGCTATTGTTACGGCAAGGGCGAGCATGGGCCTGATGACGTGACAGCCCACCTACTTTTCGCCGTTCTTTCTCCACACTTCCTCTTTTCTTAGATAGTTAATCAATTCAATCAAAAAGCAATTCACAATTGTGTCCTCTAACCGTCTGCTTCCTAATAGCTGTCATGGTTTACGGGCTTTCAAAGGCCTTTGACGATTCTACATCAATTCCGGTTGGCGTTTCTTTGTTAATCTCCGTCGTCGCAAGCTTTTGATGGACTAGTCGCTGAAAACTTTTAGAATAATATCACGATTTTTGATAAGGTTACTAACATAATCTTTAGCTTTTCGCACGATTAAAGATCGGACCCGAATTGGTGTAGTCTCATAGCCCGACAGTATAGGCTTTTGAAGCTTGAGAAGCGCGAATTGCTGAGACACCTGCTTCAAGCAAGCAATGTTGAGCAGTGCGGGAGGCAACCTTTTCTCAATGACCTTGCTCTGGCGTGGGCATTTTTTTGTGTTCGCAGAGTATAGTTACCAGGCCTCGCAAGGATTCAGTGCTGACATCTTCAAAGCTGATTAGTATAATATTAAACCTTATGACTTGGAGTGGGTATTTATCACACCTAGATGAACTTGACCATTCGCTTGAGCAGCTGTCGTGTCTGGTTGAGCATGACCGAAAGGAAGATTACGATTTTGCGGACGAATCTAGCAGTCAGCCACGTAAAGTCAATCTGTACGGGACCATATACTTGACAGTTGAAGACATGAACTTGTTCTGCTTCCAAATACTGGAGCAAAATATTGCCAATCTCTGTTTGGTGTACTCTGCGGATAGCTTCTGGGTCGGCAAAATCTTCGTACGACATGGCACTATGCATGTCCACAACAGCAAGACCACTCTGCTGGAAGTTCAGATCTTCCTCAACATTCTGGAGGTCTTTAATGGCTATCGTTCTATGATCTTGTACCACGTTCGCAGTAGACAACGTTCTTGTGGTTTCAGACCTCGCCCAAGGTGTCAGAGAATACGGTTTTTTGGTATCATAGATTTCATGCCTGGACAGAAAGAACACGTTTGCTTTGAGGTTCTGTGACTGCGACGGCCCTATTGAACCATTGAGGACGACGTCTAAGTTTTGGGAGTAGTATGTGGAGTTACAATCATACAGCGATGCGAAGCATACGCTGATAATTTTCAACGTGGCAGCTTCTCAAGAGAGGCTAGCTTGCAAGTAGGGCACCTACGGTAGCTTTGGGTATCAAATCAGTTACCTGCCTAGCAGACACTCTCCCGAAGATCACTCCGCTAAAGTACCTGAGGTAGGTACACTCCTGGTACACAGAGCTGGTCTAAATACAATTAGAGCTTGTATCTCAATTTTACACTATTTTTCGACCTTGGACGAGATCCAAACTTCCTTTCCAATTTTTCCAATCTGCCCGTATCGCATTCGTGTTCCTGGCTAAAGCCCGACTGATACGACAAATGTCAAGCAATGATGCTTCAGAACAGGATAGGTTAGCATGGAATCAAGCATGAGCCACCTTCATTTATTTCACATAGGGACACTAGATCTTACCACCATGAGGTTTAAGGCCATTCCACTAGTGTAACCAAATGACCAGAAGCTGTTTGAGAGACCCCCAACAGAGTCCTGCATTCCGAAATGAAACGCCAGATTTTCTGTTGTCAGCAGATTGATCTTTTTAGCAGCGATTTCAAGTCAGAGAGACCCTCAGTGAGATCGATGGAGATTTCAGGCGTGACGGAACTTTTGCATTTCACAAAATTTTGAAAAAAAAAAAAAGAACAAACCGCAAATCGTGGCGGTTGGGGGGTATCATCCCAACCGCAAAACCAACCCAAACGCCAACCCAGACAAAAACAGCCACCAGACTCGTACATCGTCATTCATTAAGAAAAAGTAAAAAAAAAAAAAAAAACCACTCTTTCTGTACAGAGACCATGATACCCCGGAGGAAACTCCGGGGCATCATGGGCCCCCAGCGAACAATGTCCTCAAAAAAAAAAAACTTTTCACAAGACAACAAACAATAAAGCGGCCCGGAAGCCCGTCTCTCTGTTGGGGATCTCCCCAAGTGAGCCCCCATGTGATACACTTTTTTATTTTTTCCTTCCAAGCAAGCCCCCACAAGCCCACATAGTGGGTCTAACCCACTAACCCACCGCTCCTCCCCCATCCTTCTC